>BQNB010041530.1:0-46702 GCA_026074375.1 Tanacetum coccineum
AATTTGTTACGGCGTAACCTTGTGGAGTGTTACGCCATAAAGTGCCGACGAGGCTTTCCATGTTGTAGGCATAAAATATGTTACGACGTAACTAATTAGCTATGTTACGACGTAATGCTGACTAGGATGATTCATCCTACAATTATAATGATGTTACGACGTAAATCTTTAGTGTGGTTACGCCGTAATCTTGCTAGGTGACGTGTCTTGCCTAGAATTTGTTACGGCGTAACATTATCGTTGGTGTTACGCCATAAAACTTTATTATTACATCCTTTTCCCGTGTTTCTTGCCACATACTTGCATTTTACCTGAAAACAAGGAAATAACCATAAAAGTATCGAATTCAAGTATTTATAAGACAATTGTAAGTATTTTTAGGGGAGAATTGACACTAAAAAGTATCAAATATTTGATGTTATCAAATATCCTCCCACTTGACTTTTGCTTGCCCTCAAGTCGACCTGTTATAATAGTTTATAAAAGGATTTCTTTGATTTAACTCAAAGAAATGAATCTATAAAAGACGTATGCTAGAAACATCAATGCCAAACACCTCACTAAAAGGGGATTAAAAATCACTCAACTCCCAACTAGTCTAAGTGTTCATTTTTAGGGTGATCGCTCAATTGCACAGTCATAGCATGTATTCTATCATAAGCTTAGGAAGTACACAAATCTGCACCAGTTAGAATTAGGGTCTAAACAATTCTTAAAGGCAACATGGGTGACATGGCATAGGTTTAATTTGGTGATATAAGGGTTAGGATAGACATGTGATACACTTTTAATTGGTTTTAAGACAAAAACACAAACATGAATAGTCATATATAATCTGAGGCATCCATAACCGGCTATTGTTCATCCTTAGTCTAAGTCTTCGAGTGTGAAAATCTGATCATATCTTCATAATGGGTTAGCTAATAATGAGAGCTTGCAGAGCATGCTAACCCATTCTTCACTGGATGTCTTATAATTACACCATCCCCATAATTACTAGGTGGCTTATAGTTGCACCACCTTTTCACTTAGTTGGTTTTATTACCAACATTAGGAGTTTAATCACCAGGTGGCTTATAAAACCACCTTTTCTTTTCTTTTTTATTTTACAACACTCCTTTATATATCAAACATCCCCCCACTTGAGGTCAAGTGATAATTCTACTCTCATCCTCCCACTTGATTTGTACAATGTCCCTATTGTACATTAGAGAAATGAAATACATAGAAAAAAGTAGAATTAGAATAAGAACCCCCTTGAGCTTTGCTTCTGATCATATGAAATGTAATAAGTTGATGGAAAAATCTCCATCTTGAGCAAGCTCAATATCCCCTATGATCACTAAACACACTAATAGCATAAAATCGTTCAAAGAAAAATATACAAGATATACAAACCTAACTCACTTTCGTAGGAATCACGGTTGCATTTAGCATATGCAACAAGCCTTTTAAACCACTTGGTGGCCTAAGTGGACGAGTGAAGTCTCGTGAGGGTTTCTAGAGAACATACCCACAAAGTTCATTTAAAAGGCTTGTTGCATATAAGTTCATTTAAATGTACAAGGTTTAGTATTGAATTAAATTTTAATTTAAAGGTTTTGCAGAAAGAGTTTTACGGCGTAACTTCGGTGGTTACGCCGTAATCATGTGGTATATATTTTGGAAAAAATTTAGTTTAATGTTTTACGGTGCAACCATTGTATGGATTATGTCGTAATTAGATTGGTTACAACGTAACCTTTTATGTTACGCCGTAATCATGTGGTATATATTTTGGAAAAACTTTAGTTTAATGTTTTACGGCGCAACCATTGTATGGATTACGTCGTAATTAGATTGGTTACAGCGTAACCTTTTATGTTACGTCGTAACTGCTACTAAATCAGCAAAGCAACCACATAATTACGCTTCAAGACGGTCTCGAGAGTTGCCTCCTAGCTGCTAGAACCTACAAAATAAGGTAAAACATGCAAACAAACTAATATACAAGAAATGAAATTTATTTATTAAAAGACGGGTTGTCTCCTGACAACCGATTTTGTTTTTAATAAGTATTTAGTTAGACTCATGCCCACTCTATGTTGTCTGCCCTGCAATCCAATCAATAACCTCTTGATCATGCTTGTATTCTTCACCTCACTCAAGGCACCTTCGGTAGAACCCTTTTATTTTTTGGTAAGGATGACGGATCCCCATGGACCTATCCTCATCACTAATCTTTAAAATAGGTCCCATTGTATTGTGATGTCTTACTGTTAACTTACCAAATCTTTTTTTAGTACGGGGCATATTGAATATAGTTTTGTCATCTCTGATTTTAAACCAAAGGATTCCATTAATCCTGTTGTCTATAATCCCCACGTGTTCTTTGAAAGGTTGTCCAAATAGAACTTTTGTCAACCCTTCTTCTACAAATTCATTGATGTTTTCGAGAATGATGAAATCAATTAAGAACTGATGACTCCCGATGAACACATGCAAAATTCTAGCGAAGCCCACCACCATATTGTTCCCGTATGAATTAAGTTGCTTGGATCATGATAGAGTTATAAGCTTTTGAGACATAATGTGTTAAAGGAGAATTAATGTTCAATTTAAAGGATTCAAGTTTAACAACCCTATTGCAAGTGATTTGAAGTTAAACGGCTATGGAGATGATTCCTATTGCAATCCTTCTAAAAACTTAGGTTTAACATAATAATTTAAGTACCCCATAGTAATGTCCCATGTAATCCCAAGTTATTCATACTCGTCCAGCTCGACAAAGTGTCATCCACAAGATTGCTTGGTAATTACTGTTGGAATTACAAAATATTTCACTAGAATCATTATTAAACTTGGCTGACCCTGAGGGTGAAAGGAGAATATTATCATGACTTTCCAAGTTGCCCGACCTCTAACTAAACTACTTGAAAAAGATACTCCATTTGAATTCAACGATGAATGTCAAAAAGCATTCGATATATTGAAAGAAAACTCACATGTGCTCCTGTGATCATCAGCCCAAACTGGAATATTCCGTTTAAACTTATGTTGGGATTAAAAGCCTTCTTAATGATGCTAGTATTACTGCTGCTAATATCAGAGTTAATGTTGCTCAGCTGTGTTAGTACTGCTCAAGAACTTTGAAGAAAAATTCTAAGTGTTTACTACTGCTAGTGTAAAGTTATAACTTCTAGTGCATATTAGTGCTGCTCAGAGACTTAGAAGAAAAACTGCTAAGTAGTTACTACTGCTAGTACAAAAGTTACTACTGTTAGTACAAAGTTAATGCTGCTGAAGGAGTTAATGTTGCTAGTGAAGAAGTTAGTACTGCTGAGTTAGTTAGTACTGCTTATGTGATTTATATGAGTTATTTGTGTAAAAGATATGTATAACTTATTTGTTTAAAAGATTTGATATTCTTAGGAAAGTATTGTAAGCCGTTTAGGACTCCTTGGTGTATAAAAGGAGGTTCTAGGGCATAGAGTTTGATACGAGTCATTCATAGAATTATCATAGCTTCAAGGTCTTTGTAACCCTAATACTTTGAGAGTATTCGTATTATTAATAATATTGGAGCTTTTGTTTGTTGAAATATATGTTCATATAATTACTGTTTCATTGATAGTTCTCTTAATATTAAATATTAGATTCCACATAATCTTTAATACATTCAAACAAATTTTCTACTATAGTTGTGTTAGATTTATCTAATATAACTAATCCTTATACAAGCTTAAGGAATTCGATCTATTGAAGTGGGATCAACAAGTGGTATCAGAGCTTGTTGCTTTGAGAAACTTTGCTAGAAGATATGGATCAAGATTCTGCACACATGGTTGCATCCAAAGTTCCCATGCTCAAACCTGGTGAGTTTGAGTTATGGAGGATGAGGATTTAACAATACATCCAGATGATAGACTATGCATTGTGGGAAGTCATAGTGAATGGTGCAACCTTGCTAAAAACAGTAGTTGTGGAAAGTGTTGAAAAAGTGATGCCTATTACATCTGCTGAAGATTAGGCTTAGAGAAGATAAGAAGTAAAGGCTTGAAGCACTTTAATGATGGGCATTCCTAATGAACATCAGTTAAAGTTTAACTCTATAAAGGATGCTAAGTTGTTGCTGGAAGCTATGGTGGGAATGCTGCTACTAAAAAGACTTAAAGGAATCTCTTAAAGAAGGAATATGAAAACTTTACTGCTTCAAGCTTGTAGATGCTTGATCAAACTTTTGATAGGCTTCAAAAGCTTATGAATCAGTTGAAGCTTTTGGATGAAAAGCTTTCACAAGAAGATTTTAAAAAATTAATTAAGAAAGCTTGTCACTTTAGTCGACACGAACATAATTTTTTATGGAGGAATAAAGCTATTGATGTTTCATATACAATGAGCATGGATGCGATCTCACAGACAACCTGATAAGTAAATAACCATAAGTTAAAGGAATCTAAGCTTTTAACACCCTCAAAGTCTGGAGCACTCGTTGAATGTTAAATATCCGAGGGCGTTACATTTATGGATCAATAGTAAAAGATCAGAGAACGCCACTAAACGTTCGTTTGAAAAATATACATATGATTAAAAAAATACTTGTTTGTTACATAATCCTCAAGGCCTTCAAATGTTCAAGCTAATGATGAAAATAAAGATTTCAGTTTAAAACAATTTTCCCCAAAAGTAATACAGACCCCAAATCTTAAGTGTTTTGACATTTACTTTCAATTATTGAATGTAAAATGTATCAGCGCACCTCGTGCCTTATTGACCTGAAAAACATGCTTAAAACGTCAACATAAAGATTGGTGAATTCATAGGTTATATTGGTAAAAATAAAATGGATTACCCGGCAAGATATCCAAGTTTATGATTAAGTACAAATGCAAACATCTATTAAAAAGTAAGTTAAGTTTTTCCAAATTCTCGTACACTAAAGCTCGACATCTAGTAAAGCAAATATAATTGCGCACGTGAGTGCTAGTGAATGATTGCTAACCCTGCATCCTCCCGAAAATTCATAGGTAACGTCGTTTCGTTCCCAATGGAAAGCTATTCGCCCTGAACGGGATTGTAATCCCTAATAGAAACTAGTCTCATAACCATTCACGAAGCCCACATAATGTACCATCCAATCACTTCTGCAATTCAAACAGTTCATGAGCGTTGGACATAATATTGTTTATTGTAACACAGGCAAACACGTAAAACATGTATATAGCATGGTACGACTTTCGTCCAATTTGTAAAACAAAGCATGTTCCTCTTTAACCCCAAGAGATTTAAAGTTCATTTAAATACTTGTAAAACATAACCTGAGTGAAATAGTCCTCTATAAATTGAGATAATAATCCTATTGTATGAATCACACGTCAAAATACTAAGTAAATACGGCCAGTCCTGTAGTCTACAAGTTTAGCTAATAGACTCAATGTAATAAACTACAATAAATTTGCTATGTATGTGTACTATTATCACTTGTGTGGATGGTGTACAGTACTTAATGTATTTGAAATTGTTTTGATGCCTCGATGGGAAAACGAATAATACTTTCTTATAATATAAGGCTATAATTATTAAGTTCTAAATTAAAACCCTTAATGTCAGAATGCATATAATTATGTCACTGATTTCTTTAAGCGTTTTATTAACTCATCTTGATCACAAATATATACCCTTAAGCTTCTAGATCAATTACACTTTAGTCCTAGTTATATAAAAATATAAACATTTACATCAGTAAACCCTTTAGTTTTGATAAATACATAATTATCCTTTAAGTTTACGAAATGAAATTTAGGGTCTTTACGTACTACTAGGTAGGTATAGTCATTACTACTGGAAGCAAAAATAGTTATAGCTCCCCTAGGTAGGGAAATTAATAATGTCATTATACTGGTAGTCATAAATAGTTACTCCTGGTAGAATAATATTTTTCATTAGTATAAACTAAGGATGGGTACCATAATGGTTACTACTGGTAATGCTATAGTTACTACTGGTAGTATAGTCATTACTACTGGTAATGTTATAGTTAATCCGGGTAGTACAAATGCATTCGTTAAGCTTATTTAAGTTTTCTTAAGCTGTTTGGCTTATTGATAAGCTCGAGAATGAGCTAAATTATGAGTCTCTAAAATGGTTCTTGTTGGCCCAACAACCCTTTACAGAAAAATTAGTAACCAGTCCATTAGTTTTTTTTTGGTTTTTAACAGGGTATAAGAGCCTAAATAAGTTTCAATAGAAGCACGTAGGTTACATAATAAAGCCCTCAGTAGATGCTATATATAAAATCAGCAAAGGTCGATCTGCCACTTGATTGTGTAGGTCAGGTTACGGGTCCCGAGTAGTAATAGGCTGCGGATTGGGTTTAAACAAAGCATTATGAATGGCCCTTTGGTGTTCAATAGTACCTCGAATAAGACACCGTTAACGATTAGTATAAAGTCCGAAATGTGAGGTTATTTTTGCATGCATAGGTCGTGTTTGCTACCACATGTTCACACAGTTATAGATAAGGGTGGCTACGCATTCCTTAGTCTTCAACGTCGAGGTTTCCAAGAAATTCACAGTATAGTTTCTTACCATTTTGTGTAAAATGAATAATGTGTAAGTTTAGGCCAAGTTTGTTCATGATAAATAGTGCACTTAAGCCCCTAGATTAGACATAACCATCTTGTACATGCGTTTTAATTAGGTCTTACGCACCAACACAAGTATAACATTTACATATATAGGTGCGAGAGACCCTATGTATGATAGGTCGCGACACAATTCAATGAAAATCAACGACAATTAAACTATGAATTGCAAGTGTCCGGTATGTGACTTACAGAGGGTCCAATAGCTCTCTGTAGATATTATAAGGTGGACTGATGTGTGCTAGCCCTTGCACGTAGACCCCCCTTGTACACTCGTTGTATTATCCCTTGCTTGATTGTCGTGTTCATCAAATTGTAGATCAAATAGAGTGTATTGGTTGCCTTTTATGATCCTAATGAGAGAGAGAAATATATAAGATTTTGGAATTGTTAAGTGATCTAGTGAAATATTATTTATAGGATGAGAAGCAAGTAGCTCTCTTGGTTTCATCACAAACCCACCCACAACCGAACTCAAATTTGTGCCTTACGGATGTTGTTTGATTTTCCTAGTTGCTAAACATGGTTTTAAACTAAACATCTTAGTACCATTCTTAATTACTCTCACAGATGTACAAGATTTGGCTTAAGCTAAGACAAATCTTAATGGATTTATGTGTAATTGGTTCCTAGTCATTCCGCGGCCAAGAACTCAATAGGCACAATGGTTCTTAACCAATGTGTAAAATGACAAATAGGAGACCATAAGGACCAGTATTAATTAGTTGAGAGTAAGTACTCAGTACATTGTAAGGATCATTAGAAAGCGATTTCTCATCTTGTTTTGGACCCCTAACCGCCCATAGTGGGTTATATGCACAAATCGACTTAATTTTTGTTCAAGGTTTTAAAAGCGGGTAATTGGTTTGAGTCTAAGATTAAGTTTAGTTATTTCGGGTGTGTCCAAAAGGATTAATATGTTTAGTTGCGAAAACGTAAACCTTTACGTAAACCAATAAAAATATAAATAGCACAAAAAGACATAATTATCTTCTTAATAATTATATATCACTTGGTTGATGCATACCTCAATTTATTTGATGACCGTTTACATTCGTTGATTATTTTTAGTTATCTAATACCGAATTAGCTTGAAAGAAAATAATTATTAAAAAACGCTTAACGAAAAGCGCTAAAATAGAATAGATTGATTAATAAATAATATCGAAAATGGACAAAAAAAGTGAGAAGATGTAACATAGCTCAAGTTCAATCACACAAAACATGGCTTTTGCGTGTCCTCTTTAAAATAACAACACTAGCAGCGACTAATTACCAATAAACTGTCATACAGTTAAAACTAAACTGCTCATGAAATTTCTACTGCTACGCTACTTAATGAAAACTAACTAACTCTTATAAATATGAGTAACTTTGATGATAGCTGTTTATTGTTCTAAAATCTTTGTCTATCAACCATATATTCCTCAACGTTGTCGACAATTAGGACGTTGCGAAAACAAACCATCCAAATGTACATAGCGAAGAAGATGGATTTTGAGATACAGATGGCCACGGTTGTAAACTGATGAGGGTCAGAAGTTTTTCGAAGAGAATTATAGGAAGGGAAAAAAAGCTTACTTCTAATGGCAGTGAGAAATTGCGGATTTTGATAAGGACCAAAGTGGCAGAGTGCTACAACAGCCACAAGAAGGGTAAACATTATTGCGTAGGGAGTGCAGAGCGCCAAGGTATTCAAGACTACAAGAACATGAAATTATCAAGAAGTAATGTGCTTGTAGATAAACACCTACTTTCATAGCTTTTGTAGCATGTGATTTGCGGTTGCTTGTGGTTTAGAGACTGGAAGTGATCAGGTAGAGAAATAACTAAATTAAACGCTCATAAGGATTACTCATCTTCAAGTACAGGACTCAAGTGTATCAATTATTCTACTTGTTCTAAATATCCCTGATGTGGAAAAACTTGACTAAGACTTCTTGTAATCTTAATATGATCACTATAAAAAGAGTTTTAGATAGAAATAGCCGAGTATAATTGGGTGACTAGTGTTATAAAAACAGGTAGAGTCATGGAAGAAAGACTTGAATTTATAGTAAGAAAAATGAGTTCTATTTAATGAAGAAAAAATAATGGGCTTAAATGGGAATAATTCAAGAGGAGAAATAACTATTCAGGAGCTTAGGAGAGAACTTGAAATATTTCAAAAAAGAAAAAATGATGGCATTCAATTTCAATGTAGACAAATTCGAAAATGCATCTAAAAGCTTAAACAAGCTCATAGAGAGTCAGATTGTAGACAATTGCAAGAAAGGTTTATGCTATAATGCAGTTCCACCTCCCTACATAAGAAATTTCATGCCTCCAAAACCTGACTTGTCTGTTATTGGCTTAGATAAGTTTGTTATAAGCCTGTAGTTGAGAACTGTAAAGCTAAGTCTAGTGAAGAAGAGCCTAAGGTAGTTAGGAAGAATGATGATGCTCCAACTATTGAAGAATGGGTGTCAAATGATGAGGAAGAGGATGTGTTTTAGCCAAAAAATTGAAAAAGAAAACTGTTAGGCCTATATGTTAATAAGAATTTTCAAATATAAACAATAAAAAAAACTACTAGGAAAACTGCTAAACAAGTTGAGAAACATAGGCAAAACACTCACATTCCTAGAGGCAATCAAAGAAACTGGAATAATATGATGTCTCAAAAACTAGGAAGTAATTTTGAGAATGCGTATTAATAAGGCTTGATAATGTGGTAAGTTTTGAACATTTGCATTTTATTGTAATTTACCATCAAAAACAGTTTTAAAATCAAAAGATGGTAAAAAACCTGTTGGAACAAATGCTTCAAAGGGTGAACATCAAAAAAAAATTTGCTAAAAAGACTAACCCCTGTGCTAAAAAGAATTGGTTCCAAGAGCATTAACAAATGAAGTCGGTGTTTGTAAAATTAATACTGCTATACAAGTAAATACTGGCTCAGGTCGAAACAATCTAGTATAAGTTTCTGCTTAACCAATGCCCATAGAAGCATATCTATTCTAAAACAGCACATTCAAAGTTAATGGGGCCCATTCATAAAGAATACACCATATAAAAATAGAATATAATAAGCAAAGCTTAATACTGTTAAATGGAAATTAAATTTAATACAGCTAGGTCAAAAGCACCAGTTAGGTGTTGATTCAGGGAAATAATGTTTAATGTTGTTAGTGCCTCAGCTATGTTGGGTTTTGGAAACCAAAGCATAAATTTTAAGACCAATTTTCTAAACATAATATAGCTCACCCACCATAAAAGTTTTGATTATATTGGATGCTCAATGCAAGTTCCAATCATTGATGGCTAGGAGTGCCCCAAAAGAAGACTAATATCTTATCTATGTGCATGTGCAATCCACAAATGGATTTAACAGGATCTAAAGAGTTATTGTATGGATGTAATGCTTCCAAGGCACATGACAGGTGAATATGTAACTATCATTACATCTAGAAGAGATAGATTAGAGGATATGTTATATTTGGAGGAAACCCCAGAAGAGGGAAATCATAAGAAAAGGAATCAAATAAGAACTGGGTAAACAAGAATTTGAAAAATGTTGTATTTGTGTGAGAGTCTAAAGTAAAATCACTTTAGTGTCTCACAAATGTTGATAAAAAGAATAAGTTCTTTTTTACAGACACTGAATGTAATGTTAATCTCCAATCTTTAAGTTTAATTGTTAAAGTCAAGTTTTACTTAGATTCCTAAGGAAAGAACAATCGATGTATAATAGAGTTATGAATTAAAGAACAAGAGTTCTCTAAGGAGGTAACTTGCCTCGTTGCAAAAGCCACATCAGATGTATCTAAATTACATATAAGCTAGGTCACATAAATTTAAACAAAGAATACAATGGTTAAGGGGAAATCTTGTAATGATGGATTACTCTTGCCAAACTTTTTAAATATATCAAACCTTGTGTTGCTTATCAAAGGGAAAGCAGCACAAAGCCGCTTGTACGTCCAAAACAAAGAACTTCAATATGTCTTCCTTTACATTTGTTGCATATAGTGAACTTGTTTGGTCCAACAATGTAAAAAAGTCTTATGACGAAAATTGTATTTGTCCTTAAACTTGTCACAGATGATTACATAGGTTTTTACATGGGTTTTCTTTCTACAACTAGGATGAACTATGGCATTCTTAAGTCTCCTTTGTAACCGGGATAAAAATCTAGATAGATCACAAGTTAAGGTGATAGATATTGATAATGTACTCAAGATCAATAAAATAGAATAAATCAGTTTATTGGAACTTAAAGGGTATTTTGAGATAGTATAGTGTAAAGCTGAGAACTCCTCAAAGCAAAATGGCGAAAAATTTTCTAATCCATTGTATTACTGTCTGCAGAGTGTCAAAGTCTCAAAGGACAACTGTATGGAATAGGGTTTACAGTATTATGGGCAACTCCATTATCTGCTTGAGAGCTACAAACATAAGTTTTAACATTTCAAATTGATTTTTGATAGTATGGTTAGAAACTTGTGGAATATAATCTTTACGAATAAAATGTATTTAATTAACCAAGGTTTTTACAAGTTTTTTAGTGACACAGAATAATTTGCTGAGAAAGCCTACTCATAAAAGAAATTATAACGCACCTTGTCACACAAAAAGATTTTTGGAAATATGATAAGAAAGTAAAGGTTATTCTGTGCAATAGTAAAAACGCACTAATGAGTTTCCACAATGATTGAAACTAAACAAAACCAACCTCTAGAAACAAGGATGAATGTTTCGAGCAAGTTCTCACGTAATCCCCACCACACAAACCCCACTCACTAATTACATCCATTTCAACATCTCAACCTCAAAGACTCAAAGACCTAGAAGCCTAAGATAAAGGATACACCCGTGTACCATCATCCTAGTGGTTCCACAGGACATTGTTGTAGAAGTGACTTGTCCAATTGTGAATTGTTGACAGGTTTGTAGATCGAGTATGTTGCCTACTACTCTGCTCTAGCTTAGAAGCAAACAGAACAGTGTAGACATCAAGTAAGACCCGATCTAAAGGCAACACTATAATGAACCAAGTTCCCCAGGAACTATATCAGTAGTTGTCCCAGGTGTTAAGAAACCATGGGGGGTACAATTGCATTAACTAGGTTTGAGAAAGTAATCTAACTTTTCTAATTATTGTCACTGCTCGCAAGAGGTAACGTACACTTAGAACTATAGATCGAAGTGATGAGATAGAATAACTTAATGAATTGATGGAACTATGTACCTATTTACAACAATCGGTTTCATGAAATTGGAGAAGACAATGACCTCTTAACATAGAGAGATTGCTAATCTTGAAAATGAGGGTCAAAGCGATCTTGAAATAAGAAGGACATGTCAAGAACTCATCAAGCTAAAAAGATTAACAAAGTTGGTTTGACAGCTAAGTTAGAATCTTCAGATAGATGAAGACAATTTAAGGTAAAAGTGATGTCATCCAAGACAAGGTGATGATTAACCATTGGCTGAGAGAACGACATTACCACTGTAGAGTTCATGTATATGAAATGTTTCAGCTAGATGAGAATTATTAGGAAGGAAGAAATTTGCAGTATCTATTAAAACTGCAAAGCAGAATCATATCTTATGAGCAATCTCAGTTTAGTGCTGCAGGTGATAAAGTTAGTCTACTACTGGTTCTTTCAACAACTCGTTAGTGTGCATCCAAATAACACTACTGATGAATCTCAAGCTCTTGTTAATAAAAGACATAGTACATAAACCCAATGCAGGAAAGGGTTTGTTATACAAATAGCCAGGAGTGAAATCTACACAACAATATCCCTCACCAATTAATTAGCAGGCAAGAGTCAAACACAAATACAAAAGAAAAGGGAATAGTTGGTCTATAATATGTTAGAACCTTTAAAAAGCCGTACAAAGTGAAGAAAGAACAAATCAGGTCATGATGAAAGAAGCTTCCTTAAAATACAAGCTGATTATTGTATGATGAAGAAAGAACTTGCAAGAGAAAGTGCTCAAAAAGAACAATAAGAAGGCAACATTGCTTGATTGAAACATGGAATATGTACAATCAACAGTTGATTAATGATACCAGTTGCCTAATCGAAGACGCAATCTAATAGAACAAGTTAGCATTATCACAATTAAAGAAAACTGCCTACAATGTTTAAAGTAACTCCTAGAGCAAAGAAAGCAAACAAATTTTGCAGCTAAAATATCCAAAAAGTAAAGAAACAAACCGACCAACAAAAAGCTCAATAAAGAAAAGATAAATGTGTAATTACCTCAAGCAGACATGGAAGGATAAAAGCTTAAGGATATTAAAGTCAAAAGGTTTTATATATTAATTTAAAAAATTGGTGTTTTATTGACAGAGCTTTCAAAAAGGGTAAACACCATTTGAAGACATTTAGAACAAGTTGGTAGAGGCAAAGAAAAGAAGAGCATAAAGAGCACTGGAGCAGGTACATTAGAGAGTACTAAATGCAGATTAGGTGGATAAGGATTAAAGAAACAACAAAGAGCTTCAAAAGTCTAATGAAAGTCATTCCAGATGAATAAGAGGTTAACAATTATGCTATATCCTTTAAGCGTTAAGAATCACCCAAACATTGTTGACTGGAAAATCCAGTAAAGCAGGGAAAGAACAACTACTTTATTTCAAAAAAATAAAGAGCGATGGAAGTGTCAAAAATGTATTATCTTAGTCCTGAGATTGTACTCGATTTACCTGAAAGATCTAGAACCTTCACATTAGCAGATCAGTTTCACCTTTAAATAGATTCTAAAAGAAAGACAAAAATGAAACACAGGGACTGAAACACTATATAGTAAATAATTGCGAAAACGAAGACAAATAATGCTACGAAAGAAAAATAATGAATACCACAAAAGAACTTTTAATATTAAACTTTGATAAGCCTAGGTTACCAAAAATCATATATTATATTTTTTAAAATTATTACAATGGCTATGATACTATTCGAATCTCAAGATCTTGATTAGAACTATATCTACTAACCATTCCTATGGTTTCCTTCTTATAGACTAAGGAAACCCAAATGGTCTTTATAAAACGTGTAAAAAGATAATGCATATCCATCCTAAGAATCTCATAGCATATCTTTAACTCTAACTAATTTTTTGCGTGAGCAGACTTAACTATTACAAAGCAGTAATTAAACTATTTACACTACCAGTACTAACAGATATAATCCTACTACCAGTATAAACTATGGTAACTAGCAGAACTAACTATAATACACTAATAGAATTAAGTCTGTTATACAAAATTCCTAACAATCCTCCCCTAAACTTGAACTTCACTTGTTAACTTCAAGTTTCTTTAGTTTTCTTCAGCTTGAGTTTTTGAGAATTGTATCCAAACATGCCTTTAAGTCCTTAGCTTCTTTTGTATTTTAGTCTTTGTCTTCTCTTCATCACAGCTACACACCAACATCCAACTAAGTTGGCTTTGTAGTTTTTGGCAAACTACCAGCCATCAACAGATTTGATATGTCTTTACCATGAGTCGTTTGCTATGGACTAGTCAATGCTTCATTTCAATAACGAGGTGCATTGATAACCTTATAGTTTTTAGCAAACTATTAGCTATCAACAGATTTGAGTTCTCTTTACCAGTAGCCGTTTGGTTTGGAGTAGCCAATGCTTTAGTATAATACTATGGTGCATTGATTACCATACAGTTTTTGGTAAACTGTCAACCATTAATGAATTTGAGAAGTCTTTACCAAAGCCGTTTGCTCTGGACTAGCCAGTTCTTATGCCTATTAAGCATGGTGAACTGATGACCATTTGTTGTGTGGTGGTTAGCCAACACCCAAACCCTTCTCACTTCCATTATAGTCCATAGTTTCCAAAAATATGCTCACTACACTGCTACAAAGACTCCAACACTTCTTATCCAGCTTGCTTCTCAATCATCTTTAAAGAGTTGATAAAAACTTCATCCATATGTTTTCATCTAGAAGCTTTTCATCATAGCATCACTGGCAACATCTTTTTGACAAAGGATTATTTCCTATCTGCTAACATATATAAGTGTATGCCACCAATGTAAGGCAATGTACTGCACTATTAAGAATAGTACGCCTTCCAATTTAATCAGCTTCTGATGAAGTGTAAGCTCCAAATAGAAATCATCATTGAGAGGTGATCAAACATAAGTCTGAGGTCAATCAAAGCACTCTGTCATAAGCATCTTCAAGCCTATTATGTTCCCCATACGTTTGCATTACCAACCAGAACAACTCTATAGATCCTCTCTTGTAAATTCTTTAACCAATCACCAAAGCTCAGTAAACTTTATCATCTCCATAAGCACACATAATCTGAAAAACACAACTTTATTAGACCGATGCTTAAATATCTTCCAATTTACCGCAATATTAGATTTTGTAGCCAAAGGAGTAGGATTCATAGCTTCCACTGATTCCTCTTTATCAGTCTCTGAATCTCCTTGTGCATTCTTGTCAACACTTATACCTTTCCTAGCCTTTTGCTTCTTTCTTTTTCCTGTTCTTTTTACTTGCTCTTCTTCCTTTACTTTAGCAACTTTTTCTCCTATAGCTGGAACATCTTCATCATCAATCTTTTGTTTCTTTGAAGTTTTTATCTAAATCTCTTCTCCATGTGTTTTCAATTTTACCTTTGTAGCTTCAAAATCCATAGGAACAAAAGTGTCAATCTGCTAAACTAACTTATCAAACTCTTCTTTAATCTCTTCAAAACTCAACTTCTTTAACTGAGAAAGCTTCTAAGTTCCTTGATTCTTCAGATAGTTTTACAAGTAGATTCTCAACTGTGACTGAGTCATGGGTTTATTTCTCTTTGCCTTAGCTCTTTCCTCTGCAAAGTGTTTCTTTCTTTGATTCACCATATCTACCATTCTTTTTGCAAAGTCTTGATCAGGCAAATCCTTTCCCAACACATCTTTTGTCAACTCTGCATTTGCTTCTAGCTTAGCTTTAATAGCATCCCAATCTTCTTCAGTGTAAAAGACTTCAATTTAAACTTGAATTTTCTTTTCGTTTGTTGTTCTAATATGCTTCCTCTTCTGTCATTCATTTGGCTACCATTTTCATCTAAAGAATCTTGCTTTGCAACTTTCTTCATCCAATTGACTGCAATTTTAATACACTTCCAAACTAGCTTCCTCCTTGTCTTATTGTTCTTTATTTTGTAAGTACCATAGATTTCCCTTCAACTATTGGAGCCTTTCCATCCTTTTGTAACCCCTTTTACTAGCAATACCATACATCAACATTTGTACTACAACCAGTACTAATCTCTTCAATAACCATATTAATTTCTTCTCTACCATTATTATCTCTTATTTAACATCCCATCCAGTACTAAATATTCTAAGCCACTGACCTTAGCTCTTCTTCTATATCTCCATGCCTTTTTCAGTTGATTTTACCTTGCTAACACCCCTAAAGAAGCAATCCTTTTGACAATGTTTAAAAGCTGCCTCCAAGATTGTAGGACTGATATCTTCTTCCTGAGCATCCCCTGAAGCTTTTGTAGGAGTAACAAAATCTGTTGACTTCTCTTTCATTTTCATGGATTCTCTTACCAAAGAAACTAGAGGATCATCATCAATTTCCTGAATCATCCTCCCTTGATCATCTGGTTCTTCACCCTCTGATTCAGATATTACCACTTTTTGTGTCTTTCTTTTTAATGCCTTTTCTAGAATCTTTACCCTTTAACCAAGTGAGAACTAGCCATTCCATAAGTTGTCTTTGTCTGTTGTAGCTCTATCTCCAAAGTTTTAATTCTGGTCACCAACTTAGGTATAATATCTAAAACTATTAATCCTGGTCACCAAGGTAGGTACAAGCACCATCAATTCTTTAAGTTGCATACTATCCTCAGCACTTCCTGATGTATTACCTTCAGGGAGAGGTGCTTCATAGGACCTAGGTGGTGAAAAATGAGGTGGTGAAAAAGGTGGTGATTGATGTGGTGAATGAGGTGGTGAATGAGGTGGTGATTGAAGTGGTGAATGAGGTGGTGGTGATGGATGAGGTGGTGATGGAATAGGTGGTTGGGATGTGGATGATATTGGATCAACAGGTGTGTGATGGGGTTCAGCTGGTTGTGCTGAGCCTTCACCTTGATCCACAGCTGCCCCTGCCAACATAGCAGGCAGCAATGGTACAATATCCCCTGCATAACCCCTTTTCATGTTTGCAAAAAGCTTTTTGGTCAAAGTTGGGGCTAAATACCTTCCTTTATTTTCAGTTGTAATATCCAAAATAATTTGTAAAAACCTTGGATACATTAAAATTTTTGAATTACTCTCTAAGTTATGAACCATCCCATCAAAAATCATTTTAGAAAAATTATAAACCCTATTGCTAGATAGACAGATTAATGCAGTAGCAATAGTACTACCAAATTGATCCCATCCACCAGACTTAGGGCTTAAGCAGTGTAAAATATGATGGATTAAAAATTTCCATTGGGGTGTAAAATTCCTTTTCCAAAAAGTTAATTTACCCTCTGTAACATACCCCAATGTGGCTAATCCAGCATAAATTTCAGCATCAGATAAATTATGTATTCATGTAGCATCTGCTAATTGAAGTTTGCTTCTAACAGATGCCTTAGTAATATTATACTCTTTAGAGTCTATTGATGCTACTAATTGTTGAGTCCCATTAGCAAGTGTTCTGACTGTGGCAGTTTGCCAGAACTGTTTGACTAGGGAGTCATAGATAGTAGGATTATGAGTTAAGGCATACCTGAGAGATGTACCTTTAAGGAAATCTACTACCTCAGTGAAACCAACACTTTCATTTGGTTTCTTCAAGAAAGCGACCATATTATGCTTGTTTGAGTACTTTAAGTTGGCCATATTGACTCGTTGATGAATAGAAATCGTAAGAATGGTAAATCCAATCCTGGGTTTGATATGAGTGAATGACTAAGTGCTGGTAGAGAGAGGGAATTGAGTTTTTATCGATGAATAACAAGGTTTCGTATTGGACCGTGTGTAAAAGAAGTTTCTTTAGAGTAAAGAAAGATATTTTATTGAAGATAGTGCAGTAAATATCCAACTAGAAAACCTATGTTAGAAGTACGCGCCGTAAAAATCTCTAACGATAATAATTAAAAGAAGAAAAGTCAATTTTCCCTCACCAGCACCAACGGTCATCTACCAGTATTAAAATTAGTCTATCAGTACTAATATAGTCTACCAAAATTAACATACAGACTACTAGTATTAATGTATAGACTACCAGAATTAACCTGAAGTCCACAGAATTAACAAGTAAGCTACTAGAATTAACTTGTAGACTACCAAAATTAACTCTAATACTTAGTACTTACAGACCATAGATGAGTTGTATTTGCCAGGACTGCTTCTATCCATCCTCTAATCCATGCTTATCCTGAAAAGTTAGTGCAAAAACAAGAAAAATGTACTATAAACTTGAACTAACTATAAACTATTCCAAGTATTAAACCCTAGCCAGTATAATTAAACTAGTATGTACAAACTTTACAATTTAACCTCCCCTCAAATGTAACTACAGATTTAACATTCCAATGCTGACCACTAAAAAGTTAAACCTGGTAACATCAAATCTTTTGGTGAGAAGGTCTGCAACATTTGAGTCAGTGTGAATCTTGATAACATCTATCAATCTCTTCTCATAACAATCCCTTATGAAGTGATGTGCTTGGTTCTTGAGTGATAAACTGGATTCTTGACAACACATATGGTGCTCTCATTGTCAATATGGATTTTGGTGTTCATGAAGTTAATGCCATAATCCATCATTTGGTTTTATATCCATAGTACTTGCCCACATCAATGAGCAGCGGCAACATATTCTGCCTCAGTAGTAGAATTTGCCACAATTGTCTGCTTTTTACATTGCCAAGATATGAGTCTTCTACCAAGAAATTAACATCCACCAGTTGTTGATTTTCTGTCAAGGTTGGCTCCTGCATAATCACTATCTGAGAAAGCTTCTAGTTCAAAAGGGGAATCCCTAGGATACCATAACCCTAGTTTGGGTTGATGTTTGAGATATCTAAAGATCCTCTTTACAACATGTAAATGGGAAGCTTTTGGAGTGACTTGAAACCTTGCACAGGCATAGACAACAAACATGATGTCTGGCCTTGATGCAGTCAAATACATCAGGGAACCAATCATTGATCGGTATTCATGCACATCTACCTCTACACCATCTTCATCTTTAACCAAGGGTTTGTTTGACTCAATAGGAGTAGTAGCTGTTTTGATGGAGCAAAAATCAAACTTCTTGAGAATGTCAGCTACATACTTGTCTTGACTTATGAAGATTCCATCAGGTTGTTGCTTCACCTGTAGTCCCAAAAAGAATGTAAGCTCTCCCCAAGAAACCATTCTGAAATCTTTTGTGCATAACATCTTCAAATTCAGTACACATAGACTTCTTAGTAGAGCCAAATATGATGTCATCCACATAGACTTGGACCAACATAATGTCACTCTTATTCTTCTTGATAAACAAGGTTTTGTCTATGGTACCTCTTCTAAAACCATTCTCTAACAGGAAAGAAGAGAGTGTCTCATACCAAGCTCTAGGAGCTTGATGTAGACCATAAAGAGCATTTTTTTTTTAATATTTTTTTTATTTTTTTTGTTTTTTTTAATTTTTTATTTTTTTAACCACCTTATAGACTTTGTTTGGATGAGCAGGATCAACAAAGCCTGGAGGTTGATGAACATACACCTCTTCTTCAATTATGCCATAAAGAAAAGCACTTTTAACATCCATTTGATAGACAAGAAATCACCTTATATTGCAAAGGGCTAAGAACATCCTGAATGCCTCCTATTCTAGCAACAGGTGCAAAAACCTCATCAAATGTCATTCCGTTCTTCTTGTCTATGACCTTGAGCTACAAGCCTGGACTTTATTCTTCACACAATGCTTCTCTCATCTCTCTTGTTTCTGAAAACCCACTTAGTGCCAATTGCCTTCTTTCCAAAAAGCAAATCCACAAGTACCAAACCTGCAGTAACTTGCACTGGAGCAATTCCGCTTGCATGCTTCAACCCAGCCTTTTTAACATTTCCTTTAAGGCTTGTGATATATTCTTGGTTCATCTTGAGAGAGAAAACATGCAAACAAACAGTCAATGATCCATGTGGATTTGTTGTTAATGTCTATGAATGTTAACTTACTAAGGAGCTTGTTCTGTTAATTAGTCCTTTTAAATCTTCCATCTTGTTTGAGATTGTTGATGTAGGATCTCCTGGAATTTTTCCTTTGGATGATCCTGTATGAATTCGAGTGTGGAAGAGGACTGATAGCAATGGTGTTATCCATGTTGTTGAAATCAACCACTGCACCCACATCTTCATCATCATCATAAGCTCCATTGAATATTCCATCATTTGGGAGAGTGTCAGTAACATCTTCCAAGTTAGACATATTTTGATCAATGGGTAAATCAACATTAGGGAGAGTAGATGCATTAATAGGTATTTTGCCGTCAAAGGGGAGAAGATAGACAATTGATGATTCATCAGAAATTGCACCTGTGATGGTACTAGCACACTAACATTGGTTGTGTATGACCTATCAGAACTAACAAATGATTCTACCCAGACTAACACATGGCCTAGTCAGTACTAAGTTGGTTAGTAACTGGTACTTGAGCTACCTTCTTTTTGAATGCAATTCTCCTCTTTTCTTCTTTAAAGCTTGTCTTGATTCATCATTCATATGCATTCAACCATTCTTGAGTACCACATCTCAGTTCACTGCCAGACTTTCATCTTTTGCTTCTGATTTGTTCTTCCTTATAAAAAACATCTTCTGAATCTTGTATACCCTTTTCTGGAGAAGCATTTTCAGAAGGTTGTTCTTGTGCATCCTGAACAACATCCTTTACTGGAATCCTTGTCTTGACTTATGAAGATTCCACCATATTGTTGCTTTACCTGTAGTCCCAAAAAGAATGTAAGCTCTCCCATGGAACTTATCTGGAATCTTTTGTGCATAGTTTCTTCAAATTCAGTACACATATGACTTCAATATTAGGCCAAATATGGATGTCATACCACATAGACTATGGCCAACATAATGTAACTCTTATTCTTCTTGATAAACAAGGTTTTGTCTATGGTACCTCTTCTAAAACCATTCTCCAACAGGAAAGAAGAGAGTGTCTCATACCAAGCTCTAGGAGCTTGATGTAGACCATAAAGAGCTTTAACCACCTTATAGACTTTGTTTGGATGAGCAGGATCAACAAAGCCTGGAGGTTGATGAACATACACCTCTTCTTCAATTGTGCCATAAAGAAAAGCACTTTTAACATCCATTTGATAGACAAGAAATCCCTTATATGATGCAAAGGCTAAGAACAGCCTGATTGCCTCTATTCTAGCAACAGGTGCAAAAACCTCATCATAGTCTATTCCTTCTTCTTGTCTATGACCTTGAGCTACAAGCCTGGCTTTATTCTTCACAACAATGCTTCAAAGGCTTATGCTACATCGAGGTGAAGGTTATTACTACTACTAGCCTTTGTTACTACTGCTAGTGTAAGTTTCTACTGCTCAAGTTCATTTTTCTTAAGGTGCGTAATGGAGGGCAATTTGGGTCATTGGATTACTTGGATTAGAAGTGTAATATTGGTTCGTAGTTGTAAAGATCAAAGTTGCATACTTTAGTCTCCTATTTGATATTGACAAAAAGGGGAAGAAGATTTGATGATTTGCAACTTGTAGATCCTTGGTAGCTTAAGGGGAAGTTTTCATTCGTATATTAACTTCAGGGGAAGTTCGTGCTTATTTTGGTTTTGTCATTATCAACTAGGGGAAGATTGTTGGGAATTATATTTGAGTTGATAAGACAAAACATGAATGAAACAAGATGGAAACAAGAAGGACCAAAGTCGTCATTATGGGATTCTACAAGATGTAGGAGAAAATGAAGATTTGGTCAAAAAGAGATAAAGATGAAAAGATATCAAGATAAACATTAGATGATTTACTTATTTAATATCTTTTATTAGTTTCCATGTAAACCTTAACCTTCTTATACTATAAAAGGAGGTCCACGCATATAGTTTTTGTGTGCCAAAAAGTGTGTGTGCACCAAAGGTGTAAAACGTGTTGTGTGTGTGGGTTTACACGTCCCACAAGAGATAGATGCTAGCATGGTGGTGTAGCCCCAAGGATCTTATGATTCCTGTTGATGTAACCGTCTTACCATTGATCAGGTAAGATTGGGGCTTGTAGTAGTCACGTATCTTAGGTGATGATGATGAAAAACCTTGTATTAATAACAATGATTCAACGTTTGAATATTCCGCCTTTGTTATTAATTCATCCTACATGTTCTAAACAAACAAGAGCTTAAACGATCTTCTCACATTTTAATCAACCAAGAAAAATATGCCAAGGATGTGCTGAAGAAGTATGACATAAATGATTCATCAGTGAAAACTCTAATGGTACCCCCTAATAACTTAGGACCTGATCTCAATGGCAAATCTGTGAATGAGTATAACACCCTGTGTTTTCAGGTCATTTTACGACGTCATTTATTTCACTATTTATTTTTAGTCTCGTACGCGTTTGCTTTTAATTTTAATCGTTAAGTTAAATCGCGTAAGCTAAAAATTTTCATTCAACGTAAACGGGCATCAAACAATTAAATGTTTATGTCAAGCAAGTGTTAGATAATTATTTAGAGGATAATTATTAACTTTGCACATTTTATTTTTATTGGTTACGTAAAGTGTTTACGTTTCGCGATAAAATACATTTAGGCATTCACGGAACCACCAAAACTTTTCTACGCTTCGACAAATACCTATTATTATACCCAATACTTAAAGTTTTATAAAACTTCACCTATGTTATTCATCATAGCCGAATTTTACATACAAGAAACCAACTAGAACATACACTTTACAAGTTATACTTCTACATTTATCCTACAACTTATAAACTTCAAGTAACACAAAATATCAACACAAAATATCCTAGACACATCTAGTACTCCCTCCCCCCTATTTTCAGATGCAAATTAGTCCCAAGGGGACAATGAGCACACATTTTATCAACCACAGTCTTGTACAAACCTAGAACTTATTATGCTAGTACATGACTAGTTATCTTGGCCAAATATCTTACTTAATTCCCTCCCCATGTTTTCTTAAGTGTTCAACTCTTCCAATAGTGTTATTGACTAGTCGTTGGTGTATAAATAGATGCATACTAGTAAGAGATATCACACACTTATTTTACTTAAAAAAACTTCACACATTCTCTTGTTCTCTCTCTCCTAGCCCACGGCTAAACACAAACACCCCTACACAATGCATACAATTTTTTTTACCAAGTATCCAAGTATTCTAACATCATATCTAAGGCATTCTAAGGTGTATTGAAGGTTTGATTTAGTGTTTAAAAGGGTAAATCAAGAAAGGTGTAAGATTAGGGTTTCATTGGAAGTTAGAGTTTTATAGTCTTGGAAGCTTGGGTTTTGATTCTAAAAGAGGGTTTAGATCTTGTTTCTTTTCATCATACATCATCCTAAGGTCATCTAAAAACTCTACACTATTCACATTTGTGATTTTATGTGTATATGATGTTTATATAGTAAATCACCATCTAGGAAACATATTAACATGTAAAATGGATTTTTACTTTAATCATGATTGAAAAAATATACTTTGTCAACTGTTATATTATGTAAATCAATGGAATGGAAGTATAAACTTATACATAGTGATGGTTAATTTTTAAAAATATATATAAATTAATGGTTTAAAATGTTTACTTATCAAAGTTACAAATGAATAAATGTGAGCACTTGATATTCTTTGGACAAATGATGGACTAAAGGACCTAATATATATATGAGACTTATGGTATAAATTGTTCTAGAGGACTTGTAACAAACTTACTAAGCTAAAACTTAATAATAAGAAGTTTATAAACATTAAAGTCCTAATTATCCAAACCTAAACGGTTTTTAATTCGAAATAAGGAATATAATTTATATATTTAAACAATACTTACATGTTTACAAGAATCGTACATAAAAAAAACTCGAAAAACCAAGCCATACCGAAGAAGTTATACTTTCACAAGTTTATATAAATTATTTATATATATATAAAGTGATTTTATAAAAATAATTTTATAAAATTTAGTTACTGTTCACATCAGATACTTTTTGGAAAATATCATATTCAGATAGAACTTTTAATTACGAAGATGTGCTCGAAAGAATCACTAAAATCGGAGTTAAAACGAATAAGATACGACTTTTACGAGATTTCGATAATTAAATTTATAAAAATAATTTTATAAAAGTGCATGAACAGTAAAAAGTACTGTTCATCAGAGGACTTAAGAATATTAAAATATAATATTTTAATATATCTTTATAATACGAAAACGTGGACATAAAAAACGTACTAAACGGACTTTAAAACGAGGAAGTTACGACATTTTTTACTACGTAAAATTTATAAACATTTTAACTTTATAAATATTATTTCTCAATTACAATTAGATGGTGATGTAGCTATACAAGAATTATAATATGAATTAGTTAATTCAAAATACTTAGTACTCATCAACGTAGCCTATAATTAAAATTAGATTGCACTCGGACACTTACCCGTGACGATTTTTCAGCATATATCATATTTATTTGATTCATACTCAAGGTGAGTTCATAGCCCCACGTTTTGCATTTTAATGATTTACAAGTTTTAGGGTGAGAAACATATGCGTGTTTTACAATTGGACGCAAGTGGACATTTTACATTATGATTACGTGTTTGCCTAAGTAGCGATAACCCTCTGAGCCCATTATCATGAACTGTCAATTACTGTTGTGAGCGCGAATGTTATAAATAGATCTATTTGGGATTGACATCCCCGTTCGGGTGAGTCATGCTCACTGTGCCGGTTTGCCGGACAACGAACGTATACCATGTCGGACATAGGATGTTGCGGGTTAGAACATCATCACGGGCAATGTTGGCAATTTATATTGCAATTCATACATGTCGAGCTTCAGTGTCATGAGCTTAGGAAAACGTAATTACATTTTATGATGTTTGCATCTGTTGCATTATCATGGGGAAATCTTGCGGTCCTACATTATACATTTTATAAACCTATGAATTCACTCAACAATATGTTGACGTTTTAAGCAATGTTTTCTCAGGAGATCAGTAAGGTACAAGACAAGGGATACATTGGTGGTCGTTATTTTGGAAGTCATGCATTAAAGATTTGGTTGCATTACATTTTGGGAAACATTTGTTATGAACTAGAATCTTTGTAATATGTACTTTGAACAAGTGAAGCTTCGGGCTTTTGTAACAAATACTTTGCTAAATCCAATGTATCGGTTTTTAAACAACTTTTGGGTCATTCTTATATATATCTTGTGTTATTGATCTATGAAGTACCACCCCCAACTCATATTCCACTGCGACCCAATTTGAGGGTGTTACAAATTGGTATCAGAGCCAAGGTTATAGAGAACCAGGTGAAATGTTTTTGCTGGACTATAACCGTTTTCAAACATTGCATTCATACAAAGGGATTTTCATGAGACATACATACATACATACACTAGTTGTTGCATTAGTTTATTAGACTAGATGAATTCATGATTGATATACCTGTTATGATATAAATGTATATTACTATAAGAGTCTTATATTAAATACTAATATAACCTATTTTGGATTTTTAGATACCGTCATGTTAGATTCTGAGGATTCCACGGTTACATACACTGCTGTATCCAGTCCATTTAGAAGGTTGTCAGACATCGGATCTCCAGGGGTCGATGGACCGCCAGTGATGCCAAAGGATTCATATGCATATGTGGTAGCTTCTTTTTAGGCCTCGTCATCTCCTAATTATGTGTCGGGTCCTGAGTAACCACCTTCACCGGAGTTTGTTCTTGAGCCAGTATATCCGGAGTTCATGCCACTAGTTGATGAGCTATTGCCAGCCGAGGAGCAGCCACTGCCTGCTGCTACCTCACCCACTAATGATTCACCAGCTAAGGAGTCAGATCCTAAGGAGGATCAAGAGGAGGATGATGATGAGGACCCTAAGGAGGATCTTGCTGATTATCATGCCAACAAAGGAGACGATGGTGATGATGAGGATGATGATGTTGATATTGAGAGGGATGAGGAGGAGGAGGAGAACCCAGCTCCTACTGACTCTACAGCCGTTGCTTTACCAGCTATTGATCATGCCCCATCTGCTAAGGAAACTAACCCGTTTGAGACCGACGAGTCTGCGGCCACACCACCACCACATCCTGCATACCAGGTTACTGCTAGGATATCGATCTGAGATGAGCCACCTAGCCTGTAGCAATGACTTGGCATCTTTGATGGAGTTAAACTTCAATTGATGTTCATTAGGGATTCCCATCAATAAAGTGCTTCTTGCCTTCAACTTTAACCTACTTTGTGCCTTTTCTTCAGCAGTTGTAGGAGCAATTGTAGTCTCAACACCTTCAACAACTTTTGTTATTGGAGGTGCATTACCATTCTCTATGACTTCCCATAGAGAATAATCAATCATCTAGATGTACTGTTCCATCCTCATCCTCCAAAGCTCATACTCACCTGGTTTGAGCATAGGACTTCGAAGCATCCACCTATTGAGCTGAGTCTAGATCCATCTCTTTGTAACAAACAGACCTTGTGTGTAAAAGCAGTTTCTTCTTATTCAAAGCTTCTCAACAAGCTCTGATACCACTTGTTGATCCCAGTTAACTTCTAATGATCGAATTCCTTAAGCTTGTTTAAGGTTTAGTTATGCTAGATAAATCTAACACAACTTAGTTTAAGAAACTTTGTTTGATAATACTAAAGATTATGCGGAATCTAATCTTTAATATAAGAAGAATTCTTCAGTAACACAAAACAATATAATTTCAACAATAAAAGCTCCAATATTATTATTACAAATAATACGAATACTCTCCTAGTATTAGGGTTACAAAACCTTGAAGCTATGAATTATACGACTAAGATACATAAAACTCTATGCCCTAGGACCTCCTTTTATACACCAAGGAGTCCTAGTCGATTTACAATATATTACTAAAACTTAGATTATTCTTAAAGATCTATTCTATAAATAACAATCCTTATCTCATAAGTAATCTTGATCTTCAAGCAATCTTTATCTTTTAGCAGTTGTAATCTTTCAGCAGTTGTAACTTTCAGCAGTTGTAACTTTGTACCAGCAGCATTAACTCTTAACAAGCAGTAGTAACTTATACACCAGCAGCATTAACTGTGTACACGCAGTAGTAACTACTTAGAATATTTTCTTCAATCTTCACCAGTAGTACTAACTTTACTTTAGCAGTACTAACATATACTCACAGTAGTAACTAGCAGTACTAAGTTACACTAGTAGTACTAAGTTACACTAGCAGTACTAACTACTTAGCATATTTTTCATTAAGATTACTGAACAACACTAAGTTTTACTTAGCAGCAATAATACAAACCTTAGCAGCAGTAACTTCAAGAAGGCTTTTAATCCCAACATTCAATACCAAGGATGTGGCACATAAACCTCTTTTTCTAGTTGGTGAAATTTTCCACTTCTAGTACATGAGCGGCATTTAACTGGCCACCCTTGTATTCAAGAGTCTGTGGTACTTCTACTGCTGCCATTTAAGATGGATCTTGATTTTAAAAATCCTTGAGCCATTTTATATATCCTTTTAAAGGGATTTTATAAACCAGAAGGCTCAGATACCACTTGTTGGTCCCTTGGAATCTGATATAAGGTTTATCAAGTTAAACTAATCTGATTCCATAGCAACAAAGTAAGTTTTAAACAAATATATATGAAGAATATAAAGAACAAGCTTAAAATACACATAAATACTTTTCAACGTATAGGTCCTTATTAGAATCAAATAAAGAATCTATGACACATCTTTCGTACGAAATAGCAAGGTGGTTGAATGACAATTGGGGTGTTATCTCCTTCGAACTTATTCTCTAACCAAAGTTATGAGAAATAAGAAAACAAACTATTCGACTAGAATGAAAGCTTCAGCTTTAGCAGTTTCTATTCAGTTTGTTTGAGAGATAAATAAACTCTTCAATGTGTTTCACATTAATTGGAAGAGATAACATTTACTCTGGGAATCCCTTTCCTTTTATAGGCAATGGGATTAAGGTTTACAAGTTTAACCTAGTCTACGTGGCAAGCATTAAATGGGTGGCAGAGCTACCACTTAATGCAGGTTTGCTTTCTAGTACTAGGTACAGTCCTCTGAGAAAAGTTGTTGTACTTCTATACAAAAATTGATTCTTAAAATAATTCCTTTAGTATATATAAATATATATATAATAAATATAAATATATAATAATAAGAATTATCTCAAAAATATCAATAATAAGAATTCCGTAAGGCTTTTCACAGGATAATTACTTTTAGGGGGGGACGGCGAAAGTGTAAAAACGCGCCGAAGAGGAGGAGGGAGGAAGGGCCTTCCCGGGTCGTTTCCTGACGAGGCGTGAATGGAAATCGAGGTAACGTTTGTGGAAGAATGCTTGAATATCACAAATTGGGTTTGGTTTCCTATTTCTACAAATAAAATACAAAAACAAGTAAAGGCAAACCTAAAACAAAAGCAATTAAAGCTAAAAACACTAAAAATGATAACGGGATTCAAATCCCGTTCTTTAAAAACCCAAATTCTAAAATTTTAACCCTACAAATGAAAATTTAATTTTTATAAATCCTAAATGATAAAAGAAAATTAAAAAAAAGAATTATATTTTTTTGACTTTTATATTTTTTATAATGAATTAAAAACGGATTTAATCTAAAAAAATTGCATAAAAATAGTAAACAAATGGGAAAAATCTGAAAAATTTGTGAAAAGTACTTTGAGTAATGCTGAATCCAGGAAAAATAAAATGAGCTAAACAACTTATTTAAATACCTTCCAACAAAGATTTCTTTTTCATACGCATGAATCACTGCATAAGTTCAAAAAGTACATCTTGGATCAAATTCCCACTAATATCTGCCACAATCGTGATTTGCTTAAACCACTAATCAGAAATTAAAATTTTTCTAAATTAATTTCATAATGTTATGGATGGAGACATTTGTATGTAAAGAAAAAGTTTGTTATGTATCCAAGATTTATTTTAGTCCTTTTGCATCAACAGCTAAACAATGTGCCTGTACCTTTAGACCACTTTCCTATAAATGCTTTAACCAGTAAAGTTTTCTCTTTTATGGTTAAAAAGGAAAAATATTTTTCAGGTAAAGTTACATCTCGTTTTGCATCTATGTTGGGTATCAACCAACTAAGAATGATGGTGAAGCCTCATAAAGAACAATATGAACCTCAACCCACACCTTCTCTTCCTCACCATCTTGCAGACCAACATGAGCCAATGCCTGACCTATCTCCCAGACCTACACCTACTATTCCTGATTCCATTCTACAGGGTTCTGGTGGTTAATCACGTAGATCAGTACATCAATGATTCGAGTCTCTATCAGGGCGTTGGGTGGTCTGACTTTCCAAAGTGAACCAGATCTCTGCATTTCTTTATGTTAATAATGGTCACTCAACGCTCAAGCCAAGGAAATTCAACACTTTAAGCTCAGATCCAGAAGCTCAAGAAGAGAATCCGACCAGTTATCAACCACCACAAGGCTTGGCTAAAGGCTACCAAATTAGCAAAGAGAAGAGGAGTATCCAAACAGGGGAGGAAGGCTGTTAAATCTTCTAAAGGTGAACCAACTGCATACAAAGATCCAGCTTTTGATGGTGATTTTAAAGATCTTTTGGATGATGCAATGGATTACCAAAGGGTTGAGGATGCTAAAGACAAGGATAGTACTGACCTACATGAAGGTACCGACAGAGAAAATGTTAGTAATTGACAAGAAAAGTTTTAGTAACGTGACAGAGTAAAAGAAGTACTGACATAGAAAAATGTTTAAGTACTGACAGAGGTAAAAGAAAGGACCGACAGGAAAAGAGATAGTACCTCAACTGATGAAGGTACTGCTGAGCTAAGAGATGGTAATTCAGATGAGAGTGCTGCTCCTACAACTATTTTCAAGGATGATGAAACAATTGCTCAATTTTTGGTAGCAATGAGTCAAGATAGAGCTAAACAAAAGAGTGTTGAGATTAAATATTCTGAAGACATTGCTAGACCAAAACAAAAGGGTGTTGAGATTAAAGAGTCTGAAGACAGTGCTAGACCAAAATCTACCTCAACAAGATCACTCTTAACTTTGAAGCCACTTCCTAAGATTGATCCCAAAGATAAAGGCAAAAAGGTTCTTGAGGAAGAAGCTGAGTCAGATGATGAATCAGAAGGCATTGATGAGGTTTCAAGAAAGTTTGGCCAGCTTACTAAGGATGAAGAGTTGGCTAAAAAAGTGCAAGAGGATTGGGAAGCTAAAGAAGAAAGGAAAAAGCTAGCTGAGGAAGAAGCTGCAAAGGATGCTCTCATACAAGACTTTGATGATATTCAAGCTAGAATTGATGCTGATAGGATTCTAGCTTAAAGACTTCAAGAGGAAGAGAGAGAACAATTCACAATTGAAGAGAGAGCTAAGTTTCTTCATGATACCATTGCTGCTCAAAGAAGGTTCCTTGCTTAACAAAGAGCTGCAGCAATCAGAAGCAGACCACCTACAAGAACTCAGCTGAGAAATAAAATGATGACTTATCTGAAGCATGTAGGAGGAAAGAAACATGCTGATTTAAAGAACAAAAACTTTGAAGAAATACAAGTTCTCTATGAAAAGAAAACTTTATTGCTATTGGTTCTGCTGAGGATGAGAGACAGATTAAGGAGATGAATGAAGAATCTAAAGACCCTAAAAAGAAGAGATTAAAGAAGAGGGTTGTCAATGAAACTCCAAGGGAAGAAGACACAGCAAAGGTACCTGCTGAACAAGAAGTGACAGAGCAGGGTACAAAGAAAAGAAAAAGTGGTCATGTGAAGATGATTGCTAGGAAAAGGCCAAGACCACAGCCAGATGATGATAGTGATGATGAACACAGAAAATGTCTAAGGATTGTTACATTTGATAGTACCATAGATAGTGAGATTATGGAGACAAAATCTTTTGTTTCTAAGTTGCACAAGGTTTCATCACCAGATGGGGATTACCTTGTTGTCTACAGAGTTAATGGGCACTTCAGGGCATTTAACTATCTAATGGAGGTACTACATATTTTTGATAGGCAGGATTTGTTTCATTTATATGATTTGGTGATGAAGCAGTACTCAGAAATCACACCAGAAGGTATTGAGTTGATTCTTTGGGGAGACTTGAAGATTATGATGGAATCCTCAACAGAAGAAAATGATCAAGGTGATTTCTGGAACAATCAACAAGATTGGGAGATTGTTAGTTGGAGACTGTATGAAGCTTGTGGAGTTTGCATACTAGAGCTTAAGGATGGGACAGTCATCTACATGCTAGTTGAAAGAAGGTACCCTCTCTTTAAGGAATTGTTGCAAAGAATGCTTGATTTGGGATTGGAGGTTGAAGAGGAAAGTACTGTTGCACTACATTTGGTAAGATTCATTAAGCAGCAACTTAATGAAGAGTAATGCTGGGAATGGAAGTGAGAAGGGTTTGGGTGTTGGCTAACCACCACACAACAAATGGTCTTCAATTCACCATGTCTAACAGACATCAAGAATTGACTAGTCTAGAAGCAAACGGCTTCTGGTAAAGACTTCTCAAATCCATTTATGGTTGACAATTTACCAAAAATTGTATGGTTCTCAACTTACCTTGCTTCACAGTAAAGAGTTGGCTAGTCCAGGATCAAACAGTTCATGGTAAAGACTAATCAAATCTGTTGATAGCTGATAGTTTGCTAAAAACTATATGGTTATCAGTGCACCATGTTATGGCAATGAAGCATTGACTAGTCCAAAAGCAAACGGCTTTTGGTAAAGATAAATCAAATCCGTTGATAGTTGATAGTTTACTCAAAACTATAAGGTTATCAATTCACCTTGTTGTTTACAATGAAGAATTGGCTATCCTAGAGCAAACGGCTACTGGTAAAGGAATATCAAATCTGTTAATGGCTGGTAGTTTGCCAAAAACTACAAAGCCAACTTAGTTGGATGTTGTTGTGTTGCTGAGAAGATATGTTGTTGATAAAAATGGATAGCTGAAGATGTCAAAATAACAAAGATCAGATCAAGATTTGATAGAATGTTTGGATACATCCTCCTGGTCTACAAGATGTTTACACTAAAGAAACATGAAGTTAAACAAGTTCAACAATCATGTTTAGGGGAGGATTGTTTGGAATTATGCATTCCTAACTTAGTACCGTTAGTTATATTAGTTAGTACCGCTAGTTGTAATTTGTACTGATAGTCCAAAATGTTAGTACTGATCAGATAGTTAGTACCGTTAGTATAAAATAGTTAGTACCATTTATGAGATATGCATGAGATATCTTAGGAAAGGATATGCATGATCTTTATACGCGTTTTGTAAAGCCCATTAGGGTTTTCTTAGTCTATAAAAGGAACCCTAGGCATAGTTAGTAGATATAGTTCTACACAGATCAATAGATATATATTAGCAATCATAGTCTTTGTAATTTATAAACCTCGGCAGATTCAAGTGATAAAATAAAGTTCTTTTGTGATTCTTAATATTATTTTTCTTAGCATTATTGATTAGTTTCCGCATAATCAATAGTGTTCAAATCAGTGTTTCATTATTGTTGCTTTAGAATTATCTAAGGGAAAAACCCTTTACAAGCTAAAGGTTAAGATCTATTCAGTAAACAATCCAACAGATGACAAATAAACGTTCGCAAAACGTAAAATAACAAACGATAGCCTAAATCCGTAAACCAGATTTTCCTGTCTGGGTGACCAGTGCGTCACAAGCGAACTCTGTTTCTACAGATTTGCTTTTGTCAGCTTTCCTCTTACCCGACACATGTGGAAACTTCAATAAAGGCATGTACATGATATTTGAGCATTTGCGAACACTCCAAATGAGGTTTAAACTTAGAGAGGAGCAAAAACAAATCCTCCCGTTTTTCTATAAAATGCCAACTCAAATGTTTTATCAAACGCCTCTAGCCAAGGTTAAAACTTCTTTCTAAACCTAGTATGATCATACTTTCAACATACCAACAAGCAAAAGTATTCATTTGACCTTAATCCGGATTTACGTTTTCCTAATTACGTAATGGGTTTTACTATCTTATTGGTCAAACCAAGTCAAAGGTCACTTTGCGTAAACGCATCCTTTCCCGTAATGGAATATGCTTTACTAAAAATGTAAAGCACTTAGCTTGTTTGCATCAAGATGTTTAGTGATCAAATCCATTGTTGATTATCATGGATTAAAGTCTAAATGACTAAATGAGTTTGTAGTATTTGAAGATTAATTATACTTTGAGATTTCTCATCTCCTTACCTATAAATGTTTTACAAACTTACATGTATTTCTCACATGTACAATTCCACACTTCTTCTACACAATCCTACAACTCATTCCTCCTAATCATTTGTTCACCCTTCTTATCCAATAAATGATTTCATCTCTTCTGCACACACGCCAAACACCTTCTTCCTAAACAAGCTCATAATCACATATGCCCACTCTTTTCTTTCTTATTGGCATTATGATTATAAACCCAAATCAAACCTTTGATTTCATCCTTATCTTCATCTCCTTCATCTTTATCTTCAAACCTTCACTCACACAAGCCTTCACCAAATAATCCCCAACTCTCATCCTTAATATGCCAACTCACATTCCTTTACACAATGTATTATCCTTGTACTTTTTGTACTTCTTGTTCCCTACATTCTAAATAATGAATCCTCCATATATTATCAAAACATTCTCTACCACTCATTCACTATTTACCTTCTTCTTCACAACATTTGAATTTCACACACACACACACACACACACACACACTTCTTCATCCTCACACTTGATCAAGCTACTTCATCAATCCAAGTTCCCACGTTCTTTTCTCTCCACCCTTGGATTGATTTTAAAAAACACACTTTCTCTTCTACCCTTGATCAAGCCACCTCATCAATCCAATATGCCTCATTCTCTTGGATTGAACTCTTGTCTCAAACAAACACACTTCCTCTAAAAAACATACACTTCTTACTCGCACAACAAACACACCTCTCTTTCTACCATTGATCTTGCCACTTTACTAATCTTACTTACCTCTATTCTTCATATCCTCACCATATATTTAAACCAAGATCAATAGGCTCCCTTCTTTCACATCATGCTAACTCATTCACATCCTAATCTTTCTTATCCAACATGTGGCTAATTTAATTTGAAATTAAAATTTCAAATTCTTCCCCCTTCTCTCTAAGCAAAGAATATTCCAAGAATATTCTCTTGTACCATTGACTAGCTTTTCAAACCCTTAGTTAGATCCCAACTAAGGTAGTTATACTTTAAGCAATACCTAAAATACCCCTTTCCCATAATTCTTCTCTCTTTAAAATATCGGTTAAGTTAATGGCTTTCAAATACTTCACAAATGTTTTTATCAAATGGCTATTTGAGTTGGTTGACCTTGAGTTTAAGAATGATTGAAAGGTCATAGCGTGAAGTACAATTAAGGGTTTAACAAGTGCGGGTATTTAAAACGCCAAAATCCCGAAGAAAATATTTTAGGAATCTGGCGTGCTGGCCACGCGCTGACATGTGGGCAGCGCGCCACTCGCAAAATATTTGCCAATGTTTGGGATTCTTGGCCTATAAATACCCACCCTTGGCCTTTGTATTCCTAACTTGTTGCAATCATTCTTTCCTCTATTTTCTCTCCTCTAATCCTCTAAGTCTAACTCCTTTTGTGTTCTTAATCTTATCTTTTATCATCTATTGAAGAACACACGTCATCGTAAGAGCGCCACACAAGTACCTAATCCATACTTGTGTGTTTTGTCGATGGTCTTCTTTCTTATACCCTTTCTATTAGAATCGAGTCTCTAGGTTAGGTTAGGACTTGGTTCAACTATCATTTATTCAATTAATCGAGTTGTAAGGGAAGTCTTGTATCCATGGGATCAAGCCTAGATCATTGGGGATCAAGTTAAGGTTTGGTAAGCTTCCAAGGGGAAGGCTTTAGAGTTTATAGGATAAGTCGAATCACGGGTTCTTAGGGGTAGATTCCGAGGGCAAAATACCATAGGTAGTAACTTTTCTTTGTGAGCGCCGAGCTTTGTTGAAAGTCGGTAGAGTTAAATTGTAATACGGTTTGTAGTCCACCTTAAGGATTATACTAGTATAGTATCAGAGTCGTGGATTCATAACTGGACATACGGAAGGACTAAACCCCCTTTCCGAACCAATATATATATCGTGGTATCTCTCTCTCTCTCTCTCTCTATCTATCTACTCTTTGCTCTTATTGCAAAGTAGATTAGTGCATCACTCAGTTCTCTCAAGACTTGAAGTTTTGTAAACTTCAAAGAAGTCAATAAAATCATATTTACCCCCCCCCCCTCTTATTTCATGTGTTAAAACATTCCTGATAAGTCGTTTTAAGTTGAAAACTTCTTTTTCAAAAGTTTAAAATCCTAACTCTGGTTTTTGAAAAAGTTGAGTAAAGATCCATGGCTCGAGAGAACCGTAAGTCTTCAGGAAGACACATAAGCCATCATGAACATCACCACAAAAAAGATCCAAAGATCACTTTTGAAGACTCCTAGAATAATAACAATGAAGATTATCATGAAGAAGCATGTCTTATGGCGGTTGGATCTCAAAAGGCACGTCAGAATCATCGTCCTCAAGCGGATTCTTGGAATGCCAATATCATAAAAAATAAGGTTCCACTTCAATCAAGCAGTGATTGAACCTAATACATACCATAATAAAGACATCGGTGAAGGTAAGTCCCCCTTAAGTTTTGGTAGAATAACGCATTGAATTGATAAATATAGTGTAGCTAATGCTTGCAATATGAACATCAATATGAACACCTTTTGTGTCGCATTCATAATAGATCATTCAACTCTTTGGCATCATAGATTAGTACATATAGACATAAGGATAATGCAAAACCTAGTTTCAAAAGGGCTTGTTAGAAAACTACCTTTGATAAAGTTTGATAATCATTCTTGTGACATGTGCAAAATAGAAGCTCAAATCCATGCTAGCTATAAATTTAAAAACAAAGTGTCAAGTATAAGAGTCTTAGATATTGTTTACATTGACTTGCTTGGTCCATCAACTACTCAAAGTCATGAAGGAAACTTTTACACTTTTATCATGATTAATAATTACTCAAGATACACATGGACATAATTTTTAAAATCTATAAATCAAGTTTTTAAAAAATTCAAAGTCTAAAGAAAAATAGTACAAAACCTACTTGATTGTTTAATTGTGTCAGTCCGAGCAAATAATGGTAGAGAATTTATTAATAATGTGCAATTTGGGGATTTTTGTGAAAAACATGGAATCTCTCATAACTTCTTGGCCCCTTGCACCTCTCAACTAATGATATTGTAGAAAGGATAAGCCACTCGTTACAAGATATGTGTCGTGCAATAATAAGCGAGCAATCCAGTCCACAAAAAAATTAATGCTACGCCTTTAATACTGCAATCTACACTTGGAATAGGACATGCATTAGAAAAACTTTAAATAAGACACCATATGAAATTGTTAGGGATAGAAAGCCATCCTTAGGTTCCTTTAGAGTTTTTAGTTATAGATGTAAAATCATAATCATCACCACACATGAGTCTAAATCTTACAACTTAATATTTTTAAGATACGCTCAGACCTCAAAGGCATACATAATATTTAACGAAGAAACCTTGAAAGTTAATGAATCATCCGATGTAATTTTTAATGAAAACATAGCAAAGACTCTAGATGATATGATAGAAGAAAATCAATCACATCCCTTTAAGGTAAGCAAACCGACCATAGTCAACCTAGAAGAAATAGATCCTAGGTTAGAAAGAGTAAAGGAAGTAAGTGACCATCCACAAGTAGATCTTCGTCTAGGGTGATGTAAATCAAAGAAAACTTAAGGTAACAAATCAAATAATTTCTTTGCCTTCATATCAAATGAAAAACCGAAGAGTTTGAAGAAGCACTTAAAGATAATGTTGGGACAATGGCCCTGCATCAGAATTTAAGTAGTAGTTACTAAAACAACTTACAAGCATAACAAAACAACGTTTAGAATTAGTTCCCCAACCTAAGGATCATACTACACGATTCAAAACAAATAGCAATAAGCGTTAAAAATAAACAAAACCGTTTTTTTAGGGGGTGTGAGTCGGGATTGATCAAAATAAACAAGATAAGACATGGTTGTTAGTAAGAGAAAGTAGAGAGAGGGTGGAGAAAACTTGTGAAATATTAGATTAGAATAAAAAACTATAAATGACTTCCACACCCCTCATGGAGAGCCATGAGGCGTATTTATATGACAAACAGTGAGGCGTATTTATATGACAAACATAAACTAACTATCCCTATTTAACAATAGTGGCCCCTGTATATCACTCAGTGTTAATAGCTAGTCCAATTTACATGTAAGATGCCAGCTTTACAAAATAGTAAGACTAACAATCTCCCTCCAAGATGGTGTTACACGTGAATTGGTTACAATGTTTCCTACAAGCAAAAATAAAGTAAATGATAAGAATAAAGTCTAGTATTCCTTGAGATAGTCTTCAATGATCTTGATCTTCTTGAATACTCCAACTCTATTTCTTCAGCTTGTAGACGAACATACTGTAGTATACTGTTCAGGATGACTTAGAAGTTTTCTCTAACGATGATCTCGGTCTTGATTGGATTTCTGCTCATAACTTCCTGGCATATCTTCAAAAACTTTCTTCATATGCTTCTGGTCATCTCAAAGTTTCTGAATCAGCTGAATGTCTTGAAAAAACTTCATTTTATTGTACTTCTAGTCATGTCGAAGTTTTCCATAATCTACTTCTCATTTGTCATCCTTGAAGTTCCCTTATCCGAATACTTTAGCTTTGATATGAATTCTGCTCTGAACTTCTTGTGAAGTATCTTTTTCTTCAGCTCCATCCCAAACAGACACCTTTGAGACTGATAAGAATTAATGCACTCGTCTTGAAGACCTTCTTTCTCATTTAGGATACTCCGTGGGACAGGATGATATCATCAACACCATCTCACTTAGGAAGCATCCTAGTCTTGTTTGAATCAGCTCAAATTCCCAAAGTACACACTTTTATCCCTTTTTACGAAGTTAAAACCGTAGCACCAAAATCAATTAAGACCCGGAAATGCACTTTTCTCCCTCTAGGATAGTAATGGTATGAATTGCTACACCAAAGTCAACTAACTCCCGAGTGTAAGCAATTTGTTCCTCAAAAAACAAAAGTCAAAACGGTAACATCAAAGTAACAAGTTGAAGCACTAATCATCTCTGCGGACTACCTCCGGCATTTATTATAAAGCTCGATCAAATGAACTTGTTGTACATCCTTGATGTACACATTTCTCCCTCCATGATGATGAAATCTAAAGGAATCATCATACACATGTGTACATCTCAAATCAACTAGAACTGCTTACTTAGCATCATAGCCCGTAGTTGCATAAGCAACACTCTGTGAGAAGATGTCGAATCGTACTCTGTTAACAATTCTCTCTTGATCAACCCGATTCAAATCCCCTTATCTATTTGTTGGCTAATACTGATGACCACAAATGAATATAACCTATTAGCACGAACCCAAGAATGAAGCAAAAATCTCTAAATAACTTCAATCCCAATTAAGTAACCCCGTAGTCATTAAATCCAATGCTAGCCTTTAAGAGTGAAGGTGAATCTTGATAAGGATCGTTTTAGTATAATGTATTGTGTTTGTTGTGTTGTTGTTCGTGAATTTTTAATGTGTTTTGAATGTTAACGGATACATGGCTCAATAAATATATCATAATAACAGCCCATCCAAGTATTAAAACTCGGTCTTTTATGCTTTACCCGACAAGAGAATGTTTTAATACCTGGCTCAATCTATTAGTCGGACTAACCCAATAGCAGCAGCCTAATAATCACATCTTGGCCCAATCCATATACAACCAATCCAACATTTAACAAATCTTGACCCAACTGATTTGTTAAAAAACTTGCTGCCATACAACTTGTTACTCAGCCCAACTTAAATTTGCAATACCTGATCCACACAAAAATAGAACTAGGGATATGTATTGCTCACAGTCCTTAATAATTAGCTCAGACATAACCCTAACCCTACACATAAAAGATAACACGCCTCCCACATCCTTCCTTATCTCTCCTCAGATCTAATCTAAATCTAATTCCCGTCTTCAATCTGCTCAAATAAGAAGTCAGTGAACCACAAAGCAAAACCCTCCTTGCCTATTCTAAACACGAATCACAGCAAACATCTTCAAACCATACACAACCCTTTTATTCTTTTTCCAATTGTATCTCTAACATATGAAGATCAAGAAGGTTGGGTCTTCAAGATCTTGCATAAGGTCTCGGGTAGGTTTAATTTTGTTTTTGTGAGTTCCAATCGAAACAAAGATTGATTATAACATGGTTGTTAGAAATCTTTCTCTAAATTCTAATATTGAAGAAGGTTTATACCTTTACATAGATCGATGATGAGGTTTATGTTTCGTGTAATTGATCTTTCATAAGGTCTTGAATTTTTATTGTTAAGCACGAAACACATTTTCTGAGATCTTGATTGTTATTTAGTTTCGAGTCATGATGTTGGAGGAGATGGTGTAACACCCCCAAAATGGGTCGCAACGGAATAATGTATCCGGGAGCGTTACTTCATAAGTACATTGCACAAGCTATGAGAGAACGACCTCTAAACGTGTCATTTAAAAATTAATCTTGTATTGTTTAGACTCCAATGCACATCAAGTAAGCCAAGCATCTAATTCACCTAAGAAAAACATGCTTAAAAGTGTCAACATAAATTTGGTGAGTTCATAGGTTTGTTTAAGTATAGATGTTGAACCAAGGTTTTGTAAAGTATGTATGACCGTTTCAATCCTTAAATGTTCGCTAAAATGTATGTATGAATGTTGGAAATCAAAGATGTGTATGATTATTGTATCCCATACAATAGTCACAAAAAGTTAAGTATAGTTGGACCACCATTGTTTAAAGTATGTATTGCTACTTTATTCAAGGCAACGTAAATATTCACGGGTGTATAAAACAATAATTTACGATTACTCTAAGTTCATGAAACTGCGGCTCAGACTTGGGTGTGTATGCCACTTTATTCAAGGCACGGTAAAAGTTCATGCTCATGTATATATAGTTCCGTACTCCGACATGGTATAACGTTTGTTTGTCCAGTGATAGCTTGTCACCCGAACGGGGATTGTCACACCCCAATAGATCTATTTTATAACACTCGTGCCTACCAACTTGTAGTTAACAGTTCAATCCGCTTAATCAAATCCGTAATCATTTGGGTAAAAGTAAAGTAATGTCCTTGTTTTCAAAAATAAGTGAAACAAGCAATGTATTTTGTCCCAAAATAAGTAATTGAGTATGTAGACCAGTTTGTAAAATGAATTGTAAATGCACATGTAATGAATTCAAACCAATCATGTAAATAAACTTGGTAACAAGCATGTTCTCACCCCAAAAGTTGTAAATCATTATAAATGTAAAATGTGGGGCTATGAACTCACCTTGAGTGAGTAAATCGACAATGCAAATCACAAACTCAAAATGCGTCACGAATACGCCCGAATGCAACCTAATTAATTATAGGCCGTATGAGTACTAAGTACTTTGAATAACTAATACCGTATATAATTCTATATAGTTACATCACCATCTATTTGTATTAGAGAAAAAATATTTATAAAGTTAAAATGTTTATAAATATTTCCTTAGTAAAAATGTCGTAGCTTTCTCGTTTTAAGTCCATTTGTACGCTTCTTATGTCCACGCTTTCATATTAAGAAGAGTTATCAAAATATTACATTTTCATATTTTTAACCTTCTGGTGAACAGTACTTTTTACTGTTCATGCACTTTTATAAATTTAATTATCGTAAACTCGTAAAAGTCGTATCTTATTCGTTTTATCTCCGATTTTAGAGATTCTTTCGAGCACGTCTTCGTAATTAAAAGTTTTATCTAACTAATGTATTTTCCAAAAAAGTATCTGAGATGAATAGTGATTTTTACTATTCATAGTTTATAAAATTATTTTTATAAACTTTAATAATCGTAAACATTAAAAATCCATAACTCCTTCGTTATTGATCAAATAATTATGATTCTTAATGTTTTGGAATCTTAAAAATATGTACTTTATGTGAGAAATACTCAATCATTTATATCAGATGTGAATAGTAATAAGTTTTTATAAAAGGATTTATTATCGTATAACTTGCAAATGGCGTATCTTCTTCGTTATAAATCGGTTTTTCGAGTTCTCTATATGCCTACGATCATCATGACATGTAGTATTTTATAAAAACATAAAATAAATACCTTATTTTCGTGATTAAAACAGTAGGTTTTGATCTTTTTGTTAAAATAAGTTTAAAACTTGTTTTTTTAAGTTTTTAGTTTAGTAACTTTGTTACAAGTCCTCTACAACACTCATATAACATGTCCCATGTTACTTTAGGTCCTTAAGTCCATTATTTGTCCAAGTAATGTCCATGATAACAAGTTCTCACCTCACTTTTACTTATAACTTAATAAGTAGACTTTTAAAGCAACTAGTTTATATATACTTTTTATAAACTAAACCATACTTGTATAAAGCTTATACTTCCATTATAAGATGTTCTTGTCATTAATATAGCATGTGACAAAGTTTATCAAACCATGAACAAATGTAAAAATCCATTTTACATGTTAATAATATTCCTAGATGGTGATTTACTATATAAACATTATATATACATAAAATCATAAATGTAAAGAGTTTTAGGTTTTTAGATAACCTTAATATGATGTATGGTGATGAACAACAAGATCTAAACCCTAGTTTAGATATTAAACCCAAGCTTCCAAGACTTAGAAAACCCTAAATCCAATGAAACCCTAATCCTAAACCTTTCTTGATTAACCCTTGCAAATGCTAAACCAAGCCTTCAAACCTTCTTGAAATACCTTAGATATGATGTTAGATCACTTGTATATATGGTAAATAAAATTGTATGAATTGTGTATGGGGGTTTGATGTTAGCCGTGGCCTAGGAGGGAGACAAAGGAAGAGTTTGTGAAGTTTTTACTTATGAAAATGAAGTGTGTATTTATCTCTTGCTAGAATGCATCTATTTATACACCAAGGACTAGTCAAGACCACTTGTAGCAAGACAAAGACCAAGGAAAACATGGGGAGGCGTTTAAGGAAGGTCTTTGGTCAATTTTACTAGTCATGTACTTATGGTTAATGAGTTTGAGGTTGTACAAGACTTTAGCTAGTAAAATGTGAGCTCTTGGTCCCTTAGGGACTAAATATGATCCGAAAATTTAGGGGAGGAAAATGGCTAGGTGATTTTTAATATGTCATGATAATATCTTGTGTTACTTGAAGCTTAAAGTTGTATAGGTTAAATATAAAGTGTATACTTGTAATGTGTAGTGTTTTGGTTTGGTCCCTTTATATAAAATTCGGCCTAAATAATACATGTGGATGAAGTTTTATAAAACTTTGGGTATTGGGTATAATAATGGGTATTTGTTGAAGCGTAGATAAGTTTTGGTGGTTCCGGGTACGCCTAAATGTATTTTATCGCGAAACGTAAACACTTTACGTAACCAATAAAAATAAAATGTGAAAAGTTAATAATTATCTTCTAAATAATTATCTAACACTTGCTTGATGTAAACATTTAATTGTTTGATGCCCGTTTACATTGAATGATAATTTTTAGCTTACGCGATTTAACTTAACGATTAAAATTAAAAGCAAACGCGTACGAGACTAAAAATAAATAGTGAATTAAATGACGTCGTAAAATGACCTGAAAATACAGATTGTTACAGATGGAGTTATGATAGGAGTGGATGATGTGTTGAATGTGACTAAGGGAATATGTTAGATTTGTGGATTTGTTGGATTGAGGTTATGGTATGGTTGGTGTTGATGTTGTTGATTGAAGTGGCTGGGGTTATGGTGTACTCGAGTCTGTCCTTCTTTCGTCTTTCAGTACTTTTTCTTTGACCTTGGCTTGACTCAGTTTGACTTGTTGACTGAGTTAACCCGGTCAACTCGCTAATTACCGAGTTGACTCGGTCTGAGTCATTTTCTGCATATTTCGGTTAACCTTCAACCTATATATTTTGTTCCACCTAAAAGATATGTATATTTCAGTTAACCTAAGACATGTATATTTTGGTTAACCTTAAACCTGCATATTTCGGTCAACCTGAGATATGTATATTTCGGTTAACTAAGACTGCATATTTCGCTTGAACTCATAAACATATTTCGCCTGAAATCAGACAGAAACATATTTTGCCTGAAACTATACTTTTTCCTAAAATTTTGGATGTGTGTTTTTTCTTATTTTCTTTAAGCCTTATTCAAACAAAGACCAAAATAAGCTTCAAAAAGGTGTTTAACAACTCAATAAGCTCAAAAAAATCATATAAGCAGTCACATAAGGCGGACCAGATAAGCTTTTTGATAAGTTGAAGAAAAAAGACCCAAAAAAAACTTATCAATAAGCTCGAAATAAGCAGATATACGCCATAACAAACCAATAAGCCCAAACATCCTTCTGATATTCAATAAAAATGATGGGACACTAAGAAAGATTGAGACTTTTATCACAAACACACAACAAAAATCCAGCCGTGGCTTTTTTTCCATCAAATAAGCCCACAAAATAAGCTGAAAACACGAAACAACACACACAATACAAAACACCCCCGGTTAGCTCTTGATACCAATTGACACGATTCAAAACACATTTTTGGAGGGTCGGGATTGATCAAAATAAACAAGATAAGACATGGTTGTTTTTAGTGAGAGAAAGTAAAGAGAGGGTGGAGAAAACTTGTAAAATATTATATTAGAATGAAAAACTACAAATGACTTCCACACCCCTCATGGAGAGTCATAAGGGGTATTTATATGACAAACATAAACTAACTATCCCTATTTAACAATAGTGACCCCTGCGTATCACTCAGTGTCGATAGCTAGTCCAATTCACGTGTAAGACGCCAGCTTTACAAAATATAAGGCTAACACATACCATAATAGAATCAAAATGGTCATTTAAAAATATATTGAATGAGAATGGAATAGTTAGTTTAAACCACGCTAGGTTAGTAACTTGTGAGCCTAATCAACCAAAGTCACCCATAAACACCTTATTTGCCCCAGTTGCACAACTTGAGTCTTTACGTATACTACTTACTTACTCATGCAGTGGGATGTTTAAACTACAAAAAATCGATGTTAAAAGCACTTTTAATCGAGTCATTGAAAAAGAGGTTTTTGTCACACAACCACCTGGTTTTATAGATTTTCAAAAACCTAACTATGTATTCAAAATGAATAAGGCTTTGCATGGACTTGCTCTTAAAAATGAATCTTGGCATAATAGTGTTATATCATACCTAATCGATCAAAACTATGTGTTAGGAGAGAAAAACAAATTAATACTTCTAAAGAAACAAAGCAAGCATCAAATAGTCATTCACATATTTGAAGATGATATTATATTTGGATCTACGTGTGAAAATTTGTGTGATGAATTTGTAGAATGAATGCATGCATGATAAATTTAAGATGAATAAATTAGGAGATCTCAAGTCTATACTAAACCTACAAATCACACAAGGTGAAAATGGCTTATTCATATCAAAATCAAAATACTTGAGAAGTTGCGTCAAGAAATTTGATCTTAAGAATGCCAAATCCATTAAGACACCAATGTCAACCAATTTGAAACTCACCTTAGACAAGGATGGAGTCTCGTTGATAGCTTTAAAAATAGATGTATGCTAGGGTGTCTGCTATATCTCACTGATTACAAACCCGACATCATGTTTAGTGTATCTTTATGTGCACGATTCCAAGACAACCCCAAGGAATCTCACATGGACGCCATTTTACAAATATTTAGATACATAAAGAGCACTCAATGTTTGGGCCTTTGGTACCCAAACATCTCTCGTAAAAAGAAATAAATTGTGTCTATGCCAGACTCCAGATCATGGATGAGATTAACGGATCGATCAGAAAAAGCACAAGTGGTTATAGATGCAACCTTAGATGAGGATGTCTAACACAATGGTGTTCTAAGAAACAAACGGCTCTCGCTATATCCACAACTAAAGTCGAGTATGTTGCAGCCGAAAGGGTGTGTTAACAAGCTTTATGGATGAATCAAGCCATAAAAGACTATGACATTCATTATGAAGACTTCCTTGTGATTTGTGATAACAAAGGTGCAATTGATTAAGTCTGCATGTCTTTATGTTGGTAGAGAAGAGATATCCCCTTACACCTGCTACAATCACAGAGATGCTGAATAAGAAGCTGCAAGCTGATCATTGGAATGAAATGTGTTATCAGCTTCTTAAGCTCATCACAAAGCAACTCAAGAATCAATGAAGTGTTTGGAAGCATCCTCCTGGTGATTAATGAAGCTTTTAATGAAGAAACTTGATGATTTTGAAGATAAATATCAAGTTTAGGGGAGGATTGTTGGGATTAAAAGACTTCTTGATGATCTTAGAGTTACTGCTGCTCAGGTTAGAGTTACTGCTGCTAAGCATAAATTAGTGTTGTTAGTAATCTTAATGAAAAATATGCTAAGTAGTTAGTACTGCTAGTTACTACTGCTAGTGTAAGTTACTACTGCTAGTGTATGTTACTACTGCTAGTTACTACTGCTAGTGTAACTTAGTACTGCTGATGAAGATTGAAGAAAACTTTCTAAGTAGTTAATACTGCTTGTACACAGTTAATGCTGCTGGTACAAAAGTTACTACTGCTAGTGTTCAGAGTTAATGCTGCTAGTACAAAGTTACAACTGCTGAAAGATTAAGACTGCTGAAAGAGTTTCTACTGTCAAGGGATGGATAAAGACTGCTCAGAGAAAAGATAAAGATTGCTTATGAGATATGTATGAGATATTTTTGTAAAAGATACGTATAAGTTATTTGTTTAGAAGATCATGATAACTTAGGAAAATATTGTAAGCCGGTTAGGACTCCTTGGTGTATAAAAGGAGGTCCTAGGGCATAGAGTTAGATATCTAGAAATCTTTTGTTTTGATATCGTTATAGCTTCAAGGTTTTGTAACCCTAATACTAGTTAGAGTATTCGTATTAATATATTGAAGCTTTTGTTTGTTAATCTGTGTGTTCATTAGAATTACTGTTTCATTGAAGAATTCTTCTTATATTAAAGATTAGATTCCGCATAATCTTTAGTATTATCAAACAAAGTTTCTATCATAGTTGTGTAGGATTTATCTTGCATAACTAAACCTTACACAAGCTAAGGAATTCAAGATCCATTGAAGTGGGATCAACAAGTGGTATCAGAGCTTGTTGCTTTGAGAAACTTTGCTAAGAAGACATGGATCAAGACTTAGTACATATGGTGGCTGCATCAAAAGTGCCTATGCTCAAACCAGGTGAGTATGAGCTTTGGAGGATGAGGATGGAACAGTACATCCAGATGGTTGATTATTCTCTATGGGAAGTCATAGAGAATGGTAATGCACCTCCAATAACAAAACTTATTAAAGGTGTTGAGACTATAATTGCTCCTGCAACTGCTGAAGAAAAGGCACAAAGGAGGTTAGAGTTAAAGGCAAGAAGCACTTTATTGATGGGAATCCCTAATGAACATCAATTAAAGTTTAACTCCATCAAAGATGCCAAGTCATTACTGTAGGCTATTGAGAAGAGGTTTAGAGGGAATGCTGCTACTAAAAAGACTCAGAGGAATCTTCTAAAGCAGCAGTATGAAAATTTTACTGCATCTAGCTCAGAGGTGTTAGATTAAACCTTTGATAGGC
>BQNB010041531.1:0-41946 GCA_026074375.1 Tanacetum coccineum
TAATTATGTCTTTTTCGAATTCTGTTTTCAGTTATATTTGAGTTTTGGAGCTCTTTGGATGAAGCTCAATTGTTACGGGGCTAAAGCTGGATTCTAGGAAAGATGAAGCCTATAAAAGCTAGAGTTCATCCTTCGATACATCACTTTTCCAATTCTCACTTTATTATCAAAACTCTAAATCTCTCTAGACTGTTGTTGTGATCATCTTGATCTCTGATCTTTTGATTCTTGTGCTGTAAGACTATTATCAAGTTAGATAATAGAGTTGTACTAGAATAGTTGTGACAACCTATAGTTTGATTGAGATCAAATTTCAGTTTGTTGTTTGATCTTCTTGAAATGAGATTCAAGGGGCTGTTATCAGTTTTAATAAGAATTTTTACATGGTATCAAAGCCAAGTTGGCTCTGAGATCGGTTCTTTTTTTAAATAAAAAAATTAGGGTTTCATAAAATTTAAGGGTTTTTTCAATTAAAAGAGTTTATATTTTAGATCTGTGGTTTAATCTTTCGGATCTAATAAAAATTTGTAAAAACCCTAATTTTTGAGAAGTTAGGAATTTGTGGATCTTGGTGATTGGGTGTGGGTTGTTGCTGATTAATCTCTAGCCCTCTTGACTAAGTAAATCAAGAGGATAGTTTGTTTGGTATTGATTTTCGCTGCATATCATTTAAAGCTCTGTAACACCTCTTTTTCTTTCTCTCTTTAGTGTTAATTGAGTCTGTCTTCCCTTGATCTGCCACATTGAGTGGTGTGAAAACCAAGGAACTATTATTCTTTCTTTTTCTTGTTTGTTGTTCCTTTTGTTTCTGTTTTATTATTGCAATGTCTTTACATGGTTATTCTGATAGGGAGTATGAATATGATGATGAGAATGATGTCACCCTTATTAGCAAATTGGATTTAAGTCACCCTTTGCACCTTCATCCTAATGATTCTTCTACTTTAACAATTGTTTCTATAAAACTAAAAGGAACTGAAAATTATAATGTTTGGTCATGTGCTATGCTTTTGCCTCGGGAGGGTAGAAAAAATCTGGGTTTATTGATAAAACTTGTAGAAGATCTAATACTCTTGAGGTGCTAGGGCGACAATGGGACAGGGTGAATGATTTGGTTTTGGGTTGGATCTTGAATTCTATTTCAGAAGAACTATTTTTGGGTCAAATTTTTTCAAAGAGGGCTTTTGAAGTATGGGATAAATTAAAAGAAACCTTTGATAGAGTAGATGGTTCTATGACATTTAACCTGCATCATAAAATCAATTCTTTGACTCAAAAGGGTTCTCCTGTTGCTGAGTACTTTGTGGAAACAATTTGATGCTCTTGTTCAACTTCCTATATGTACTTGTCATGCTGCAGATGATTTTAAGAAGCATAATCAGCTTATGAAACTAATGCAATTTTTAATGGGCCTAGATGACACTTATATGCAATTGAGAAGTAATATCTTGTCTAGAGACCCTTTACCTGATGCTAAAGGTTCTTATGTTCTTATATCTTGTGGATCTGTTGTCACTGTCATGAGCTAGTTCCCAAAGGGCTCTTGTTCTTATCCGAATCGGGATATAAAAACTGATATTCCATCAAAGACAATCCGTAAAAACTGAAGATCTGAATTTTTATTCCATCGATATTTGCTGAGCGGGGGACATCAAACCAGTAAGGAATGCCATTGAACATCGCTAAAATCACTAACCTTGATTCCTCTTGCCATGTGGGCCCCGTGTGAGATGACTAAGCATGGGAGGTTGGAGAATGCATCTCAAAGATAGATGGAATAGTATATGGGGGTTTGTGGGACCATGAGGTGCGAGGGCGCAATCTTAGCTAGGGATAACGTTCGCCTGGCCAAGTTTCTGTGGGGAAAAACACTTTGAAGCGTTTACCGAGTGTGAAAGGTGAAACTGTATAAATAAAAACAGAACAAAGGAATATAAAAATGTTAAAAAGTGAACCCATCATACAAAAATAGTGTTAGTTTGATAGTGAAGATAATACTGAAAAGAGAAACCGTCATACCTTCTAACTCTCTTGCTGCAACTCTTATTTTCTTTTGGAGATGTTGGAGGATGTCTTCAAACAGTAGAAGCAGCCTTCTTTTTCCTCTTCTTCCCAGTGGATTGTTTGATTCCCCAATGACTAAACGCCTTTGGATATGAGGTATTTGATAGGATGTTTGGAGATGAGGTATTTGAGGCGTACTTTGGGTTGTGAGTTGAGGTGCAACAACATTCCATCCCGGGGCAAACTAAAATTGCATGACAAACTAAAACCTAAAAACAAGTATTTTAAAATTGCACTTACAAATAAATTATGAGCAGTAAATTTTTTAGACAACAAGAAAACAAACACTTACAAATAAATTATGAGTAATCTATTTTAAGAAGCATAATCAGCTTATGAAACTAATGCAATTTTTAATGGGCCTAGATGACACTTATATGCAATTGAGAAGTAATATCTTGTCTAGAGACCCTTTACCTGATGATAAAGGTGCTTATGTTCTTATATCTAGTGAAGAGTCTCACAGGTCTGTTGCAGCAAGAGAGTTAGAAGGTATAACGGTTTCTCTTTTCAGTATTATCTTCACTATCAAGCTAACACTATTTTTGTATGATGGGTTCACTTTTTAACATTTTTATATTCCTTTGTTCTGTTTTTATTTATACAGTTTCACCTTCCATACTCGGTAAACGCTTCAAAGTGTTTTTCACCATAGAAACTTGGCCAGGCGAACGCTATCCCTGGCTAAGATTGCGCCCTCGCACCTCATGGCCCCACAAACCCCCATATACTATTCTAGCGATATTCGGTGGCATTCCTTACCGGTTTGATGTTCCCCGCTCAGCAAATATCGATGGAATAAAAATTCAGATCTTTAGTTTTTACGGATATTTAGCATCTATATTGTACGGGGACGGATTATTCGGTCGGCTTATTGTTTGCTTGTTCGTTACTCCAACTTTACTTTCCCTTAGTCGATTGATATGGTGGTGATTGATGTGCCATGGGTTCTCTTTGTTTATTAGTTCATACGATATTGTGCTCTTATTGTGCCTTGGGTTAATTTTTCTCTTTTGGTTCTGATCATTCTTTGGTATTCATAAAGTTTGTATTCTTAGGGGTTTCATAATTACTCTATATTTTGTACGATATTGTTTAATGAGAATATACAGAATTTAACATCACTATTTCTTGGGTATCAAGAGTGTTCGATCCTAAAACCCTTAAACTTTTTTCACCCCTAGTTGCTTGTTCGTTTCTCCTACTCGACTTCCCCTTAGTCGATTGATATTGTGGTGATTGCTGTGCCACGGGTTCTCTTTGTTTATTAGTTCATACGATATTGTGCTCTTATTGTGCCACAGGTTACTTTTTCATTTTTGGTTCTGATCATTCTTTGGTATTCATAAAGATTGTAGACTTAGGGTTTTAATAATGTACTACTCTATATATTAAACAATAATTGTCTAATGAGAATATACAAAATTTACATTACTTGTCATGGTATCAAGAGTTTTGATCCGAATCCTAAACCCTAAAATTTTACACCCTAGTTGATTCTTCCGGGTTGGCATATTGTTTGCTTGTTCATTACTCCAACTCGACTTCCCCGTAGTTGATTGATATTGTGGTGATTGCTGTGCCACGGGTTCTCTTTGTTTATTACTTCACACGATTTTTGTGATCTTATTGTGCCAGACGGTTAGTTTTTCTTTGTTTTTGGTTCTGATCATTCTTTGGTATTCATAATGTTGTGTATTCTAAGGGTTTTCGTAATATACTCTATATACCGTACGATAATTGTTTAATGAGATATACAGAATTTACATTACTTTTTAATGGTACAACGAGTTGTCTCGATTCCTAAACCCCTAAATTTTTCAACCCTACTATCGTGCTTAATCGTTCGCTGTTCGTTACTCCAAATCGACTTCCTTAGTTGTTGATATTGTGGTGATTAGATGTCCAACGGTTCTCTTTGTAATTATTAGTCATAACGATTTTGTGGCTCCTATGTGCCCAGGTTAGTTTTTTAGGTACTGTCATTCTTTGGTGATTCAACCTGCGGGAAGTGTTAATTGGTAATTATTATGGGCCTATTCTCGTGTATTTGGTATGGGATGTGACCTAAGTTTGTATTCTTAGGGTTTTCCATAATTACTCTACATATTCTACGGTATTATTTAATGGGAATATACAGAATTTACAATACTTTCATTGTATCAAGAGTGTGTCGATCCTGAACCCTAAACAAACTTTTTCACCCATTGATTCTTTCAGATCAGCTTATGTTTGCTTGTTAGTTTAATATCAACTCGACTTTCCGCTAGTCGAATTTGATATTTTGGAGGTGATTGATGTCCACGGGTTTTCTCTTTGTTTACTAAGTTCAGAAACGAATTTTGTGCTCTTATTGTACCACATGTTAGTTTTTTCTTTTTGGTTCTGGTCCATTCTTTTGGTGAATTCATAAAAAGTTTTGAGTGTGCGATGTCTTCCCACCTTCCAACTTGCGGAGGAGTGTTAGTCGGTATTATTATGGGCTATGCTGCGTGTAATTTGGTACAGGGATACAATTTGTATTCTTAGGGTTTTCATAATTACTCATATATTAGGATATATTGGTTTAATGGGGAGAATAAAACAGAATTACATTACTTTAATGGTATCAAGAGAGTAGTCCTGTGATCCTAAACAAAATGTTATCCACGCGCACGTTGGGATGGAGGAGATCGACATCCGTGCATAGGGACATGAGTGTTATTTCGTATGTGTCGTTGGAACAGGGCGTGGGGCCGACTTATCTTCAATGGCTTCCCCGGTAGTTTGCGAGATGGGGTAAGTACTCTATGTAGTTATTGTGAGGTATGTGCGATAGATAGATTTAGAGACATTGAGAGGATAAACTCTTCACTGTGCGAGCTATCGAACTAACCTCCGAGATTACATTACTTATCATGGTATCAAGAACGTCCATACCTAAACCCTAAAGTTTTTCACACAGTTAAAAAAAAAAAAAGAAAAAAAATTCTTTTTAAAAAAAGTCGGCTCATTGTTAAGTTGTTCGTATAAACTCCACTCTCCTTCCCCTTTGTCGATTGATATTGTGGTGATTGTTGTGCCACGGGTTTTGTTTGTTTATTAGTTCATCCGATATTGTGCTCTTATTGTGCCACGGGTTAGTTTTTCTTTTTTTTGGTTCTGATCATTCTTTGGTATTCTCATAAATTAGAGCGTACGGTTTCATCCCTTCCAACTGCGGGAGTGGTAGTCGTGTACTTATTACACGCTATGGCTCGTGTATTTGGTATGGGCTATGACCAAGGTTTGTATCAGGGTTTTCATAATACTCTATATAATGTACGATATTGTTTAATAGAATAAACACAATGCACTTTACTTTCATTGCCGTATATGAATTATATAAAAATACACAAACGTTTCTCTTTCTGCCCGTACCCGTTTCTTGAATTTTGGAACATTGGAGTTTTTAACTATCCGTTTCCGTCCCCGTCCTCGTTTCCGTATCCGTCCCCGTGCAATATAGATGCTAAATAGCATGTAAATCTGCAATACTACGCAACTTGTTTTTGTTTTCCTATTTATATTTGTAATGTACATTTTGAACCATAGTGTTTTGTTGCATAAAAATCATTACTTTATGTTCATTAAGTGCTATTGAGTATAAGGTTAGTCATTAATGGATGTTTTATCTTGCCATATAAGAATGCATATGCTTGTGTTGAGTGTTGACTATTGACCATCTTGCTATTAATTTTATAGCTGCATTAACTTGTTTTTAGGTTTTAGTTTGTCATGCAATTTTAAAATACTGCTCATAATCTATTTGTAAGTGTTTGTTTTCTTGTTGTCTAAAAAATTTACCAAACCAAATTCTCATTTCCCCTGATTTTTTTGTATAGATTTTTGTCTAGACTAAATGGCCGACAACGATGATTTTTTTGATTTTTCTTCATTACCGGACCTCTGGAACGAAGTTTGTGGAAATGAACAACAGCCACCCGAACACCAACCACAACCACCGGAAGAACAAATTCTGATACCTCATCAGCAACAACAACCACCCTATTTCCTATCGGTTCAAAATGAAAATCGTTTGATCGTACCCAATGTAAGCCAAGCTATCACAACGCAGTTTCTTAATGTTGACGAGTATGATGGTGTACAAATTGGGGAATCAAGCAGTGCCCCGAGATGGAATGTTGTTGCACCTCAACTCACAACCCAAAGTACGCCTCAAATACCTCATCTCCAAACATCCTATCAAATACCTCATATCCAAAGGCGTTTAGTCATTGGGGAATCAAAAAATCCACTAGGAAGAAGAGGAAAAAGAAGGACGCCTCTACTGTTTGAAGACATCCTCCAACATCCCCAGAAGGAAATAAGAGTTGCAGCAAGAGAGTTAGAAGGTATGACGGTTTCTCTTTTCAGTATTATCTTCACTATCAAACTAACACTATTTTTGTATGATGGGTTCACTTTTTAACATTTTTATATTCCTTTGTTCTGTTTTTATTTATACAGTTTCACCTTCCACACTCGGTAAACGCTTCAAAGTGTTTTTCCCCACAGAAACTTGGCCAGGCGAACGCTATCCCTGGCTAAGATTGCGCCCTCGCACCTCATGGCCCCACAAACCCCCATATACTATTCCATCTATCTTTGAGATGCATTCTCCAACCTCCCATGCTCAGTCATCTCACACGGGGCCCACATGGCAAGAGGAATCAAGGTTAGTGATTTTAGCGATGTTCGGTGGCATTCCTTACCGGTTTGATGTTCCCCGCTCAGCAAATATCGATGGAATAAAAATTCAGATCTTCAGTTTTTACGGATTGTCTTTGATGGAATATCAGTTGGTATAGCTGAGTATGATGCACGATGGCTTATTTTCATCGAGCTGCACATAATATCCCGATTCGGATAAACTAAACGGTTAGTTTATTTGTACTCCTTTTTATCTCATTTAAAGACGAATCAAATACTTATAAACCTCACCACAATTTTAGATAATAAAACGGTATCATAATATGTTGGAATTAGTAGACATAAAGACCATATTAACTATTAATAAATACGAGTACGCAGCGGAATATGAACACGTATGATCTTCATATAGTCATATAAATTAACATAACAAGAAAGTAAAAGAAAACGCGTACCTTTTAGCAATTCTTTAATCAAGAAACAATAAAGATCAAAGTATGATCTCTCTACGGATTTGTACACAATACGTTCTTAGCAATAGAGTATGTTAGTACTAATAGTGTTAAACAATCGCCTTTGGAAAACCGTGAATCAAATCAACACAAGAAACTATGTTTCTTGTTTCCTTTCCGTCGAACAAAGCAAAACCGAAACCCTATGTATGTTTCGGTCGATCAAGCACAAAGAGAAAAGAAAGAGAGATTTAGAGATATCAAACTAATGAATCCCTAATCTCTATTTATAGCCTTCTCAATACATGGTCAACAACCAAAAGCGCACCTCCTTTGGGTTTAATTTATACGGCCGGTTAGAGCAAAAGGAAGGGGTATATTTAATGTGCATATTTCATCTTTATATACTTAATGTGCATAGAAAGTATATTTAATCACAATCAATTGCTTGAGTATGATTAAAATCCTATCTTAATACATGCATTAAATATGTATACAACATTGTCCATATGAGTTTGATACCTAGAACATTACCACTTTGGTTTTTCTTCTCTTTGAGAAAACTCATTATAACTTCACAGTTTAAACATATAAGTTAAAGATCTATCAAATTTCAAAATTAATTATCTTGTGGACAGCATCTTAACATTCATAGCTTGAGTCTTTGTCAAATTCAAAATTCAACAATGCATATTAATGGTTACACCATGATACCGAATTTAAAATTCAATAATGCATCTTTAATAGGTTCTCCATAATCCCGTGACTCATATTCCTCAATGTTTTTATAACATTTATCAATCAAGTATTTGAGGTATCCTTGCGGATCTATGAACAAGTATTATATCATTATGAGGTTTAACATTTAAAGCCTCAATATGATATTCACTATTATGTTTAAGAAGGTTATGTGTTTTGTATTTTTATCCTTTTAAGATCTAAAAACACTTCCACTTGCTTTTTGTAATTTTAGATACTTCTATAATTACTTAGCATGTAGAGGGACATTACAAGATACATTGACAGTTCTTGAGTTTAGTTTGTTAATATCATTCTTCATAAGACTTTTAACAAATTTAGAACTTCAATCTCTTAAGACTTAATGTGAGTCATCACATTCCATAATGATGGTGTCTTATTAACCTTCTAGGTTGGAGTCTCATTTGAGTATATATAAGACATACTCAATTTTAAACCTTGACAGATTCGGAGGTAAAATATTTAAGTTATCAAAATCAAACAATTCCAAAGAATTTGATTCAATACTCTAGACATACCATAAATGTATGGTATTCTTTGAGTAATTTAATTGTGAGACATTATCACAATCTTTTAAATAACTTAATATTCTTTAGGTTACATACTAATCAATTGTGTCATACCAAATTGAATATATAGTATTTAAAAAAACTTGTTTGCATGCAATAATGTATATGGCTTTAACTAGTTCAACAACTCTATCTATGTTAACTATACATTATTTTGCCTTTGAACAATTCAAGAACTTTTGTTCATGTTATAGCCAGAAGATATAGCTTACTTTATGTTATAAGTCTTTTAACAATTAACGGACTTAGTGTTTATTAATTTACAATAAACATAAACATATTTAACTAAAGTAATTCTGAACACCAACTCTTGGCTTCAGTAGTAATTTCAAGTTAAACAAGATTACTTCATTATTTGGGACATTCCAAGAGCACATAAACCTTTTACTCGAAGTAGTCTTTAAATCGAGATTACTTCATTATTTTGGACATTCCAAAAACATATAAACATTTTACTTGAAGTAGTCTTTATTTCATATCTTGACATATGTTTCTTACCTTACGGTTAAGAGAACCTTTAATCATATTACCTTTAATCATATTGTTTTTGTCATGTGTTGTACCTTGCACACAATAAAGATTTCTCCCACTTGTGCATGGCACAACATCATACATGTAGTTAAACAACACGACATTCGTTTGTTTATATGGACAATATGATAGTGTCACAGATATTAGCGTTACAAGTAGTGATAGAGCCACTTTGTTTAATAAGAAATAGTGCACGACTATCCTTAAAACCATGAGTGTCTATAGTTAGAAAATTATGCATTATCTCAAGACATTCAAGAAATAATTTGGGTTACTACCAAGATAATAAACCTTGTAGCTCCCACTGAATTTGACAACATTACATTAATTTCTTGTTCAGAAATAAATCATGATGCTCCCACTGTGTAACATTCCGTATTTTCAGGTCATTTACGACGTCATATATTTCACTAATTTTTTTTCTTTCTCGTACGTGTTTACTTTTAATTTTATTAGTTAAGTTAAATCGCGTAAGCTATAAATTATCAATTAGCGTAAACGGACACCAAACGAATTAAAGTTTTCGTCAAGCGAGCAATATATTATTTTTACGAAAGTAATAATCAACTTTTTATATTTTATTTTTATTGGTTACGTAAAATAATTACGTTTCGCAATTAACTACATTTAGGCATACCCGGAAGCACCAAAACTTTTTTACGCTTCAACAAATACCCACTTTTATACCCAATACATAAAAATCAACTCAAATACTATCATACATATACATAGGGCTGGTTAGGATGTAAAAAGAAATAAGCTAGATCTTTCAATTTTACAAAAGTTACATATCATTAAGTAAAACTTACAACTTTCACAAATGAAAGTATTCATTCAATTTCAAGAAATAAAAGAGCTAGCTAGTTATTTCCTCATTTCCATGGGATCACTCTCTCATTAGGGAACCAAGAAACACATGCATTTATCACAAGTAACATGTACATCTATGGTTAGTAAGACCTAGCTACACTTGACCAAGAAAAAGCCTTAAGACCCTCATCTTGTTCCCCCTTGGTTTCCAACGACCACCCCCCCTCCCCTTTGGTCTTTATGGTCTTTGTTTACCACTTGACTAACTCCTAGTACACTTATAAGTCTTACACTTCAAGAGATAAAAACACATAAGTCATTTCCTTGAGAAAAATCAAACAAAACTCTCTCTTTGTGGCTTACATACCCACGTCCCAAAAATAACCACAAGAACAAACCATACAATCTTTTTATACAACTCATACAAGCTTTCATACACTATATCTAAGATACCTCAAGATGGTTTAAGGGTTTGATCAAGCCTTTAAAAGGATTAAAGCAAGAAAAGGAAAGATTAGGTTTTCAAACTAATCTAGGGTTTATAAACTTGCAAGCTTGGGTTTAAAGTCTAAACAAGGGTTTAGGGCATATTTCTCATCATCATACATCAATATAAGGTTATCTAAAAACCTTTATGTCTTTACTTTTATCATTTTTATGAGTATATATGTTCTATATAGCTAAATCACCATTAGGACCTTTTTAACATGTAAAATGTATTTTTACTTGTGATTATGAATTTGTGCACTTATACACATGTTATGTTGATGGTAAGATCATGTTATAAATGGGTACATAAGTGTTTTACAATCTTGGTTAAACTTAAAAAGTGTTAATGCAAGATTAGGGTTTTTAATGATGTACTTAAAAAGCTACAAGTAAAAGTGTATAAATAACTTTGTAAGCTTGTTAATCTTGTTACCATGGACTTGTGAGGACAATGAATGGACTAATGGACTTTATTATATGTAACACATATAATATATATGGTATAAAAGACTTGTAGTAAGTTGCAAGATTAAAAAGTACATAAAATAAGCTTTATATAAAAGTATACATATTGATATAAAAAGGGCTGCTTGGATTTCGAATTTAAATCAGTAGGTTTGACCTTTTATACAAATAGTACGCCTCATGACGATTCCAAAATGATAAGAAACTCGAAAAACCGATTTATAACGAAAAAGATACGACGATTTCAAGTTTACGTTAAATATATACTTTTATAAAACTATTTTTATAAAAATTACTATTCACCACAGAAACTTATATTTTTAAAACATCAATAAATCGATAAAACTTTTAAATACGAAGACGTGCTCGAAAGAATCGCTAAAAACGGAGTTAAAATGAATAAGTTACGACATTTACGAGATTTACGATAACTAAATCTATAAGAATAAATGTATAACTGTCATGAATAGTAAAATCACTATTCATCAGAAAAACTCAAATTCTGAAAATGTTATATTTTGATAACTCGTCTTAATACGAAGGCGTGGACGTAAGAAACGAAAGAAACGGATTAAAAACGAGAAAGTTACGCCAGTTTTACTAAAGTATATACATCCCCAAGGGTTAGGCCCACTTTTTACAGGTCAGTGGAATCTTTATGCTCAAAATCCCGATTCAAGTAGTCATTTATTTGGTACCTCCCAAGTAGCAGGAACTGCCAGTTCAACCCTTCTCGGGGGATTCCATCCATAAACCCAAAGTTTATGGCTGACTGTACTGTAGCTCCACTTTTTCTTTGTTTGTGAGAGGCTTGCCTTCTTGAGGTCAATTTGCTTTCAACAGAGCATCCCGTCTATGTGAAAATTCAACAAAGGTACTACAACCTGATTATTTGGGTTTTGAATCTTTTCGTTTTTCTAAAATTAGAATAATATAGAATATAAAGCAAGAATAAACGTAGACAAAAGAAATGGTTTTTCTTGTTCGATTTTCTATCTAAAAAAATGTTCATGAGATTTTCTCCTCTTCTCTTGGAAACAAGAAGAAAGGGGGTGACTTAAAAAAGAAACCTTGTGACTCATTCATTCGGTCGAGCGTTCCTCGAGCGTTGATCAATCCTGAATCACAGGCCGCTCTGTCATTGTCTGATTTTTGGTTGTCTGATCACACTCGAAATTAAGTAAAACGTTTTTACTTTATAAATATGATTTCACTAAAACGATTAGATGGTGATGTAGCTATATAGAATTATATGTGGTATTAGTTAATCAAAGTACTATATTACTAGGGAGTTTCATAATGAGGCCTCTTCAGGGTGGCGTATCGATGAGTTGTTATGTTGAGAGGTGTTAGGTTGTTGGCAAGCATCCTATATTCTGATTGGGGCACAAATCTAGTTAAGGCTTCGGGGTCATGAGCTTAGTGCAATAATAAACGTTTTGGACTACTGAATGTATTTCAGAGTCTACTATTACTTCGATCTTGTGGTCCACCCTTTTTACCGATAAACCTATGATTTCACTCAACCTTTGTGTTGACTTTTAGCATGTAATTTCAGGTTATAGGGTATGAAGATTGGAGGGGAGCCATGGCGGATATATCAATTAAGACGGATTCTATGTTTTATCTAAAGTCTATGCAACTTTTATTATCTTTAAAAACTTAAGTCATCTTTTGGTATTATGAAGCTTTTGGTATAATTAAAAATGTATGTGAAATGTTTATGACTTATAAAACATATGGGACCTAATGTATAAACTCTGATATTTTGCTATGGCATCGAATGAAATCTTGTCTTAAACGTCCATTTATGGTCGTTTCCTATATCTTGATTATTGTACTTTGACGTAGCACCCCAATGTTACCATTCCGCTGCTACCTGATTTTGGGGGTGTTACAGATGGTACCAGAGCCAAGGTTATAGGGAGATGGGTCACTTTCAAAACCTAGTCTATAACCAAATTTTTTACAGATTTTCTTTTCTTTTATTTTCAAAATACAGAATCCTTCATGTTGATCTGATATCCGCACACGCATCCTTCCCGATCCCTTAGATCCTTTATGTGGTATCTTTAATTGCATATTATGTGTTTAACAAGTGGGTAAAACTTGGTATAATAATAATTATGCATATGTATATATATACGGCATCCGTCTTATGGGGTATTGCCATATATATACTTCAATACTCGCTACTCGCGAGAAGATTAATTTTTATAAGCATTGAGAGTATAATAAAATCATTCGTGATATATGAGAGGTAATTTAGTTGATGTTTAAGCTATATATACGACGTTACTAATATAAGTAATTTTCTTTCTCTGTAGTGTCATGGACGTACCATTGTTGCTGGATCATGCGTTTGATTTCTTCGCTGCTGAGCCTGTGCCGGGACTTGCTGAGGCACCCGACAACCAGAACGGGTGGATTGAGTGGGACGTGCCACTGGTAGGTGAGATGGATGAGCCGATGGAGAACCCAGGGTTTGACGAGGAGGAGGAGTTGAATGAGTTCATGGATAATGATCAGGATGTTGGAGATGAGGAGATTGAGGAGTGGCTGATGGCCCCAGTGACGCCCCCGAGAGCTACTGTGACTGTTCCTAGCACCTACGAGGTTGGAGGTCCATCTACGGCTACACCCGTGGGACACTCTCTTACTACTATGACATCTGGAGTTGCTATGCAACCTCAGGTGATTGATGACTTATGTGATAGGATGAGCAATTTGGAGTTTAGGCACGGAGAGCTAGTGAAGAAGATGGTGATAGTGAGCAATGCTGAGGTGACTGATAGGATTACTATAGGGGAGATCCATCCTCGAGTGACTACTTTGGAGGGGCAGGTACAGACCCTGCAGACCTCATTGCATGGAGTCTGGTTGCAGAACCAGCAGTTGCAGACTAGATTGTCTGATATGGAGAAACGTGAGGGCACCTGGATAACATACATGTCTTGGATGGAGGAGCATCTTGCAGTTCTGGAGAAGAAACTTACGGGACCGCCTACTGGACCCCAGTAGTTATCTTCTTTTCCTGTTACCATGATGATCTAGGATCTTTTGTATAGATACACTAAACTGCTAGTGCCAGTTAGTGACCTTGTGCTGTCGGGTGAAATTTTTGTTCTCTCTGTAAACACCGCAGCCTTATTAGGAGTTATGTAAAACCTTGTGCTAGAAACTTAGAAAACTATCGATGTATCTTTGGGAATTATGGAATTAGCATTGAAGGATTGTAGTACTAGGAAACCATGTAGTCTTTTGAACCCTTTTAGCTATCAAATTGTGGTGTTGTGAAAAAAAAGACAACTATGTTCTCTGAAACACTTTAAATACATTTTGTAAACCGATGAGTCTATAACATGAAATGTACGATTTTGGCAAACAAATAAATGAATGACCTATTTTTAATCATAAATAGTGTACGACAATAAGTTTTGACGAGGACGGACATGTCGTCGTTTGGTCCTCAATTATGCATAACCTGATCAATTATGCATAATTCAGGAAAAACCACGTTATGTCAGAAGCCGTCGCCTCTAAAATTTTTCCCTTCCTTGGGAATAAAAATCTACATTTAAGCGGGAGTTTTCATGAATCAAATATTTGTACCTTAGCTACGGATCACCATGCAAGAAGCCCTTTTCAATTCAAATGCTTGGGAAAAGTCCCATACTTATCATCATAAATCAAACATCTTTCTTCCTTCCCTTTTGTTATCCTTAAACCCTTTCCCCGTCATTTTTGACTTAGGAAGTCGCTTTAACCAAGCCGAGTCAGTCAAGAACTGGAAGACCCCTGAATCACCGACAGAGATCCGTTCATTTTTAGGATTGGCGGGTTACTACCGAAGATTTATTGAGAATTTCTCCACGGTCGCCAACCCCTCACTCTGTTGACTCAAAAGAATAAGACATATGTGTGGGGCGATGAACAAGATGAAGCTTTCCGCATTCTAAAGGAGAAGCTATGCAATGCTCCAGTGTTAGCACTCCCCGATGGACCAGACGACTTTGTGGTCTATTGTGATGCATCAAAACAAGGTTTTGGGAGCGTGCTGATGCAGCGGGGCAAAGTGATAGCATATGCGTCAAGACAGTTAAAGAAGCATGAGAAAAATTATACCACCCATGACCTGGAATTGGGTGCAGTGGTGTTCGCCCTTAAAATCTAGAGACATTATCTTTATGGGACAAAAAGTGTTATCTACACTGACCACAAGAGTCTCCAGTACATATTTGACCAGAAAGATTTAAATATGCGCCAAAGGCGGTGGATCGAGCTACTCAGTGATTACGAGTGTGAGATCAAATACCACCCGGGCAAGGCAAATGTGGTGGCAGATGCCTTGAGTAGAAAAGAAAGGCTCAAGCCAAGGCGAGTACGTGCTATGAGTATTACTATCCATTCGGGACTTAAGACTAAGATTTTGGAAGCACAGGGCGAAGCTTTCAAGGATCTCAAAGCTCCAGCTGAATGGCTAAGAGGACTAGAAAAACACTTTGAACGACGAGATGATGGTGGAATTTACTTCTTCGATCGTATCTGGATTCCATCAGTTGGTGGTGTAAGGAAATTGATCATGGATGAAGCTCATACTTCTAGATATTCAATACATCCGGGTGCGGATAAGATGTACTATGATCTGAGAGACTTGTATTGGTGGCCTGGTATGAAGAGAGACATTGCTGAGTACGTTAGCAAGTGTCTTACATGCTCTAAGATAAAAGCCGAACATCAAAAACCCTCAGGATTACTTCAACAACCAGAAATCCCTGAGTGGAAATGGGAGAAGATAACAATGGACTTAGTCACAAAGTTGCCTAGAAGCAGCGGTGGGTATGATGCGATTTGGGTCATTGTGGATAGATTGACCAAGTCGGCTCACTTCTTACCTATTCGTGAAGACTACAAGACGGAGAAATTAGCAAAGATTTATACCAATGAGATTGTAGCGAGACATGGTGTGCCGGTGTCAATCATTTTAGACCGTGATGGTCGATTCACGTCACACTTATGGCAAGCTTTTCAGGAAGCGTTGGGTACGAGACTAGACATGAGTACGGCTTACCACCCTCAGACCGACGGTCAGAGTGAGCGTACTATTCAGACACTGGAGGATATGCTTCGAGCTTGTGTTATGGATTTTGGTGGCAGTTGGGATACTCATCTTCCATTGATTGAGTTTTCCTATAATAACAGTTACCACACAAGCATTAAGTGCGCACCATTCGAGGCTCTGTACGGGCAGAAATGTAGATCCCCCGTGATATGGACTGAAGTGGGAGAAAGTCAGCTTATTGGACCAGAAATTGTGCAAGAAATGACAGAAAAGATTGTTCAAATTAGGGAAAGATTGAAAACGGCTAGGAGTCGCCAGAAAAGCTATGCTGATAAGAGGCGTAAGCCTCTTGAATTCAAGGTTGGAGACGAGTGTACCTTATGGTATCTCCATAGAAGGGTGTGTACGTTTTGGCAAGAAGGGAAAAGCTTAGCACCACGATATGTGGGACCGTTTGAGATCGTGGAGTGTGTTGGACCGGTAGCTTATCGGCTGAAGTTACCCCAGGAGCTGAGTTGTCGTTCACGCACCGTTTCCATGTGTTATCTCAAGAATGTTGGTTGAGTCAGATGTTCACAGTACTTTGGATAAGAATCGAGGATATGATGAAATTCTGCGATTTGTCAAAGTGCTATTGAGATGTAGAGCGGGATGTGCTAGATGATTAAAGCGAAGGGAAAAATTCCCATTGGTCAAGTTTCGTTGGAACTCTCGGCTAGGAGCTGAGTTTAATTAGAACGTCTTGCATAGACCAATGTCGGGAAAGAAATATCCGAATCTTTTCTCTGAAACCGTACCTTCTTCAGGTGTTGCAACCTGACCCTTGAGGACAAGGCTCTTCTAACAGGAGGAGACTGTAATATTCTGTATTTTCAGGTCATTTACGACGTCATCTATTTTACTAATTATTTTTTTTTCTCTCGTACGCGTTTACCTTTAATTTTAAAAGTTAAGTTAAATCGCGTAAGCTATAAATTATCAATTAGCGTAAACGGACACCAAACGAATTAAAGTTTTTTTCAAGCATGTATTACTGCTATTTTGTACAAAAGTATTAATCAACTTTTTATATTTTATTTTTATTGGTTGCGTAAAACGTTTATGTTTCGCAATTAAATACGTTTAGGCATTCCCGGAACCACAAAAATATTTGTACGCTTCAACAAATACCCACTTTTATACCCAATACCTAAAAGTTACTCAATATTATCACATATATGTTGATAAGGCCGGATTTGGAGCTAAGATAACAAAGAAAATATCAAAACTTTTGCAACTTGCAAGTATACATTTAAATATCAAGACTACACTTTACATTATAACTTTTACTTTCATTATTACAAAGTAATACTTTCTTTTATGCAAGTAAATAGCTAGACATTACTTCCTTATTCCATGGGGATGTTCTCAACTATTGGAGGACAAAGAAACATAAGCATTTATGAATAAGTATGGGCACATATATGGTTAGTAAGGACTTATGTCATGACTAGTGATGTTAGACACTAGTCACCCTTTTTTTTGTGAAGTCTTGCCAAACCCCGCCCCCCCTTGGTCTTTATGGTCTTTGTTTACCACTTGACTAACTCCTAGTACACTTATAAGTCTTACACTTCAAGAGATAAAAACACATAAGTCATTTCCTTGAGAAAAATCAAACAAAACTCTCTCTTTGTGGCTTACATACCCAACGTCCAAAAATAACCACAGAACAAAACCATACAATCTTTTTATACACTCATCAAGCTTTTCATATACACTATATCTAAGATCCTCAAGATGGTTTAAGGGGTCTTTGTATCAAGCCTTTAAAAAGATTAAGCAGAAAAGGAAAGATCTATGTTTTCAAACTAATCTAGGTTTATAAACTTGCAAAGGTAGGAGGGTTTAGGGCATATTTCTCATAATCATACATCAGATCGGTTATCTAAAAACGTTTATGTCTTATACTTTTATCATTTATATGACGTATATATGTTTTCTATATGCTAAATCACCATTAGGACTTTTAACAGTAAAAAATGTATTTTACTTCTATTAAGAATTTTGTAAATTTTACACATTTAGTTGATGGTATGATCATGTTATAAAGGGTACATAAGTGGTTTACAATCTTGGTTAAAACTTAATAAGTGTTATGCAAGTTAGGGTTTTTTATGATGTACTTAATATGCTACAAGTAAAGTGTCTAAAAAACTTTGTAAGCTTGTTAATATTGATACATGGGACTTGTGAGGCCAATGATGGACTAATGGACTTTTATTGTACTGTAAAACTATAATATATATGGTATAAAGACTAGTATGTAAGTTGCAGATTAAAAAAGTACATAAAATAAGCTTTATATAAAAGTATACATATTGATTTATAATGGGCCTGCTCGGATTTCTGAATTTTTTAACATCAGTAGGTTTGACATTTTTATAAAATAGTACGACTCATGATGATTCCAAAATGATAAGAAACTCGAAAAAACCGATTTATAACGAAAAAGATACGACGATTTCAAGTTTACGTTAAATATATACTTTTATAAAACTATTTTTATAAAAATTACTATTCACCACAGAAACTTATATTTTTAAAACATCAATAAATCGATAAAACTTTTAAATACGAAGACGTGCTCGAAAGAATCGCTAAACGGAGTTCAAAAATGATAAGTTAGACATTTACGAGATTTACGAAATTTAAAAAAAAAAAAAAAAAAAAAAAAAAAAAAAAAAAAAAAAAAAAAAAAAAAAAAAACAAAAAAGAAAAAAAAAAAAAAACCAAACAAAAAAAAAAAAAAAAAAAAAAAAAAAAAAAAAAAAAAAAAAAAAAAAAAAAAAAAAAAAAAAAAAAAAACTAAATCTATAGAATAAATCGCTATAACTGTCATTAATAGTAAATCACTATTCATCAGAAACTCAAATTCTGAAAAGTTTATATTTGATAACTCGTCTTAATACGAAGGCGTGGACGTAAGAAACGAAAGATACGGATTAAATAACGTGAATAGTTACGCCAGTTTTACTAAAGTATATACATCCCCAAGGGTTAGGCCCACTTTTTACAGGTCAGTGGAATCTTTATGCTCAAAATCCCGATTCAAGTAGTCATTTATTTGGTACCTCCCAAGTAGCAGGAACTGCCAGTTCAACCCTTCTCGGGGGATTCCATCCATAAACCCAAAGTTTATGGCTAACTGTACTGTAGCTCCACTTTTTCTTTGTTTGTGAGAGGCTTGCCTTCTTGAGGTCAATTTGCTTTCAACAGAGCATCCCGTCTATGTGAAAATTCAACAAAGGTACTACAACCTGATTATTTGGGTTTTGAATCTTTTCGTTTTTCTAAAATTAGAATAGTATAGAATATAAAGCAAGAATAAACGTAGACAAAAGAAATGGTTTTTCTTGTTCGATTTTCTATCTAAAAAAATGTTCATGAGATTTTCTCCTCTTCTCTTGGAAACAAGAAGAAAGGGGGTGACTTAAAAAAGAAACCTTGTGACTCATTCATTCGGTCGAGCGTTCCTCGAGCGTTGATCAATCCTGAATCACAGGCCGCTCTGTCATTGTCTGATTTTTGGTTGTCTGATCACACTCGAAATTAAGTAAAACGTTTTTACTTTATAAATATGATTTCACTAAAACGATTAGATGGTGATGTAGCTATATAGAATTATATGTGGTATTAGTTAATCAAAGTACTATATTACTAGGGATGTTTCATTAAGGAGGCCCTCTTCAGGGTGGAGTTATCGATGAGTTGTTGGATTTACGATTTAAAGTGTCCTAGCTCCTCATACGTCACTACATGACCTCTTAATTATGATAGCCCGAACGATAGTATGATGAGCTATACGACCTATAAATAATCAAAGTGTTTAGTACTTATACGACCTATATTGGATTAGGTTGCATTCGATCGTAAGCGTGACGCATTTTCTATTGTGAATACTTGTTGATTACCATTCACTCGAGGTGAGTTCATAGCCCCCTTTTTACTACGTGATTGTTTTACAAAATCTACGGGGTGAATTACATTGCTTGTTTTACTATTAGACACAAGTGTTTTTCTAAGTGTTTTCAAAGTGTTTACAAAGTGTATGCTATCCAGATTACTGCCTGAATATTATTGCTAAGTTACCTTATTGTCGTGAAGTCCCTATTTATCATGAACCGTTAATTGCTATTGTAGTAAGCGCGAGTGTTGTGGATAGATCTATCGGGACTGACAATCCCCACCTTTCCTTGGGTCACTAGTTTGATCAAGGTGCATTTAACATTAAGAGGTGTTAGGTTGTTGGCAAGCATCCTATATTCTGATTGGGGCACAAATCTAGTTAAGGCTTCGGGGTCATGAGCTTAGTGCAATAATAAACGTTTTGGACTACTGAATGTGTTTCAGAGTCTACTATTACTTTGATCTTGTGGTCCACCCTTTTTACCGATAAACCTATGATTTCACTCAACCTTTGTGTTGACTTTTAGCATGTAATTTCAGGTCCTAGGGTATGAAGATTGGAGGGGAGCCATGGCGGATATCAATGAAGACGGATTCTGTGTTTTATCTAAAGTCTATGCAACTTTTATTATCTTTAAAAACTTAAGTCATCTTTTGGTATTATGAAGCTTTTGGTATAGTTAAAAATGTATGTGAAATGTTTATGACTTATAAAACATATGGGACCTAATGTATAAACTCTGATATTTTACTATGGCATCGAATGAAATCTTGTCTTAAACGTCCATTTATGGTCGTTTCCTATATCTTGATTATTGTACTTTGACGTAGCACCCTAATGTTACCATTCCGTTGCTACCTGATTTTGGGGGTGTTACATAGCTTGTGTAAGATTTAGTTATGCAAGATAAATCCTACACAACTTATTATAGAAACTTTGTTTTATAATACTAAAGATTATGCGAAATCTAATCTTTAATATAAGAAGAATTCTTCAATGAAATAGTAACACAAGAACACAATTTAATTCAACAATAAAAGCTCTAATATTATTATTACAAATAATACGATTACTCTCCTAGTATTAGGGTTACAAAACCTTGAAGCTATGACAATTGTATGACTCGTTTTTGATACTTTGATATATAGAATTCTATACCCTAGGACCTTCTTTTATACACCAATGAGTCCTAGTAGGATTACAATATTTTCCTAAGTTATCATGATCTTCTAAACAAATAACTTATACGTATCTTTTACAAAAATATCTCATACATATCCCGTAAGCAAGCTTTATCTTTTCTCTGAGCAGTCTTTATCCTTTCAGCAGTTGTAATCTTTCAGCAGTTGTAACTTTTATACCAGCAACTTTAACTTTCAACACCAACAGTAGTAACTTTTGTACCAGCAACACTAACTGTGTACAAGCAGCATTAACTACTTAGAAAGTTTTCTTCAATCTTCACCAGCAGTACTAAGTTACACTAGCAGTACTAACTTTACTCTAGTAGTACTAACATTACTCTAGCAGTACTAACATTACTAGCAGTAGTAATATACACTAGCAGTACTAACTTACACTAGCAGTACTAACTACTTAGCATATTTTTCATTAAGATTACTAACAACACTAATTTATGCTTAGCAACAGTAACTAATACCTTAACAGCAATAACTTCAAGAAGGCTTTTAATCCCAACATCCTCACCATTTTCTTCACCAACACTTAGTATTTCAGTATCAGCCTCACTGATAGGTTATTCCAGATCGGCACCAATTTCAGCATCAGTGGGAGACGGAGTATCACGGACCACATTAGCGGATGTATCATCCTAAGGTTGTGTAGAGGGTCCAGTAGACACATCATGAGTCATTAGAATTCGCCTCTGGAATATGTATTGATCCTTGACACTTTGCTCCTTTGTCTTTTGCAGATCTAAAAGTGATAGCGCAACTTGCTTATCAGTAGCAATGCCTTTCCCCTTACCTTCAACATCTGGGAGTTTACGGGTGATCCCTGAGACAAGTTCACGTATGGCCAATTCGCTGAGAGGTACGTGACCATGTGCCTGAAGAGATTCCAAGCTCATTTGAATACCTCTTTGGAGATTGTACTCATCATCTTCCACTTGAGGTTCAGGAGCATGTTGAACTTCATCATCTTCGTCAACAACATCGTCAGATTTCTTTCCCTTGCGAACTTTCATCACTTTTCCCTTGCGGACTTTCTTTTAGGGAGTAGGCTTGGAGGTTTTCTCTTTTACAGGCTTAGACTGTTTGGCAGGTGCAGGCTGTTTAGACTTACCAGCTGATGGAGCCTTTTTCTTATTCCCACCCTCTTCATCTGTCATAGTAGTTTCTTGACGGGGTTTACAGGCGACCATTTCCAAGTAATTCTGGTAGTATTCTGAATTTCGAATAGCATCAGTGGTCAGGTCTTTAGGAATAGCCATTCCAGATACCTCATCCACTTTTCCTTTGGGAACGAATTTAAGATTGCTGAGTGAATAGTCATCTGCCATAATGTGAAGAGGAGACTGTGGCCTTTTTGTGAATGTTGTGTCTACCTCCTAAGTAGCAAATGATCAACTTGGTGAATCGGAAGTATGGAATAACATGAGCTTAGGATTCTTGGTGGGAACCTTTAGGTTGGCTGCATAAAAAAAGAAGGTCTTGATTGCCTGAACGAACTCTTCCCAGATGAGTTCTTCATAGTCTATGTTGGTTCCTGTGACAACACCCCACAATATTTAAAGAATTGGGTGTCTGGGTTTGTCACTACCAGAAGTCTTCCTTGTTAAGCATTGGTTGATCATGGATATAATTGTTCTCCAAGGATGATACAGACTATTCACGTACATCTTAAAAACAAATTAAAGTTCTTTAGGGTATCCTAGATTGTTCACAAAATCTATTACCAGATCACCAGCCGGAGGCGCCACAAAAGGGTGTGCAGAATCCTTAGTGGTGATTCGTAAAGCACTGCAAAGAATATCAGCATCTAGAGTAAACCGCAATTCATCGAGTTGGAAACTGTATACACCAGACTTGGTATCCATTGTAAGAGTATTCTAGAATTGCTTAATGTAGATAGAAGGAACATCAGCTGATGCAGTGAAGGCACTGAAGAAGTTGGTGTTCTGCAGGATGTCCACTAAGATACAAAAGATTGGACTCTTCTGCATCTTTTGAAGATCCATAAGAAGATTGCTCTTTCCAATCGGCAAGCGAGCCTTGACAGGAACCAATTATTCATCGGTTCTTGTAGGAGCAGGGACATTCTCTTCATCCATCTTATCTGCTTAAGAGTTTCAACAAAGATAGACAATATAGCAGATATTTAATGTTAGACAAGAATATTAGCCTTGGGATTGAATTACCATGCCATGTTTGATTAAGGGTGTAAAATAATTCAGATTGAGTCACTGAATATCCGACAAGTCCAATAACAAGTCAACTGAGCCCGGATGTTAACTAGTCAATTGGGCCTTTGGATTGGGCCAGATAGGGTGTAAAATAATTCACATTGAGTCACTGAATATCTCCGCTACGGGGGGGGGGGGGGGGGGGGGGGGGGGGGGGGGGGGGGGGGGGGGGGGGCGAAAGCATATTCAGCAGCAAACCTGCAAGGAAGTGGTTTGGGCAAACCGCTGCGAAGTGGTTTGGTCAAACCGCTGTGAAACTTAATTGACAAACTACTTTGATTAGAATATAATTAATTATTAAAAATTAATATTTTTAATTAAACCGATGTGACCAAACCGCTGTGAATATTTTATTTATATTTAATCAAACCGCTGCGGATTAGAAAATTTTGAAAATACCAGTTTGAATATTTTAATCTTAAAATAATAATTTGACCAAACCGCGGTGATGCTTGATAGCAAACCGCGGTCAACCTATTGGATTAAAATATTAATAAACTAACAAACCACTACCTAGATAATCAAGCAAACCGCTGCTTAGAATAACCTAAGCAAACCGCTACCAAGAATCTTAATTTTCTAACAATTTTGGCAACTACAAACTCAATCTAAGGTATCTAATCACTCCTAAAACTTCTAGCATCATTTAGAACAACCTAAGCCTTCACATTACATCCAAATCAAGCCTTACACTGCCATTTAAGCCACGATTTCATTAAAGGACTTAAGGGGGACATGCAAATATGTTTTAGACACACAATAGTAACTTCTAAGCTACAACAAGACATATTTAAACAGCTTAAGCCATCATACAGAGTGTTGACTTTCAAAAGTCAAACAACATTCAAAAATTATCATATCATACGTTCAAGTTATAGGAGATTAAAATAAAACATCAACACATCATCAAAACCACCTAAGGAACAAATCCCAACAACAAATCACAACACATTACACTACACATGTTTTCAATCAAAAACGAATGAAAGATCAATTTTAGTACACACATGTGTTAGAGTTAATCCAAGCAAGTTACGATCGAGTGATTAATGACCCTAAACGCATCTATCCCAGCCACTAATTTCCATTTCCAAGCACCTTTTTTTAAGTTCGAAAAACCCTAGGATGTTTTCTAGAGATCTACGAAGATTGAGTGTGTTTTGTTATAATTCCTTTTAGCTAAAGCAAAATCTAAAAACCTAGAACAAGTTTTAATTGTTACCTTAGCAAGAAACAAACAAGAGATCAAGGTTTGGAAAAGCAATAATGGCGGCAGCGGTTTACGTGACAGTGTGTGTGTTTTTAGGTTTGACCAAGACTTGTCAAATCGCTGCCTTTTATACCTTAGGTTTCTAATTTGGCAATTTTAGTCCTTGGGATTTCTAACTTTTTTATTTTTGGTTTAAAGTATTTTTAAGGTTAAATAAGTTTGGTTTTTTGCAAATTTAGTCCTTGTAGTTTGTAAGATCTAGGAAACAAGTAGCACATTGCTTTTAAGTCCCCAAACTTTCTAACAAATGATAATATTGGCCCTTTGAGTTAAAATTTATTAACCCCCCTTCAAATTATAACCCCAATCAAATACAAAAACCTTTTCTGTTAATTGTGTGATGTTTTTAGAAGCCCATTTGATGAAATAATTTTGAAATCACTCACCCCCTCAAACAATGACCCATTTTTTATTTAAAGAGTTGTAGTCGTTGTTTGAGTGGACTAATTTTTTGTAAAAGCACAACCTGATTAATTTTCAACAACACTTTTTTCACCATGGTTAACCCAAATAATTTTAAAGAATCAATTAAGAAAAAATTATCTGGTTACAAAAGAAGACTTCTCTTCTTTAAGAAGAAATAACGCACTGAAATGTACATTATTCTTGTAAACACACCAAGGTTATATACAAAGTATTCATAACCCACGATGCATGGATATGAACTAATATATGCCTGAGAAAAATTAATTACCCATTGTCAGGAACAACTGTCTTTTTGGAGACATGCTTTCCTCAGATTGAAAAGCGGGTTGCGGTCTGAAATAACTGCAAGCCATGAAGACATGTTTTAAAAGGTTTGAACTTCTGCTCGAACTTTATTTAAAGACCCATGTCATTATTGAATGACATTTCTTGGTTTGTAAATACTATCGATTTCAGAAGACATGTCTTGAAAAATATTTTTAGTATTTTCTATTTTCTGATTTTTATGGTTTTTGTAGGTTTATATTTTTGTATTTTCTTTTTGGGTTTAAATATGTACATAGGATACATGAAGACTATCCTTTACACATCTTCTCCTTCTTGAAGACGTTTAAGAGTTTCTGGAAACATACTCTTCATTCCAAGTCGCGGGAGTAAAAATTCGAACCGCTCTCTTGGCAATGCTTTAGTGAATATGTCCGCAAGTTGATAATCCGTCGTCACAAAGTAAAGTTCAACCACCCATTCTCTACTTGTTCCCTTATGAAATGGTGATGTATGTTGATGTGCTTTGTGTTACACCCCGCCAAGGCGGAAACGCGAGGCGTAAACAAGAATGGATATCATCACAACACATGGTGTCTATATAGAGAATACTAAAATGAAAAACTAAAGTAAAGCAAAGACACAAAGTGTCATAACAATACCCAAAACCTAATGGTGTCTTTATTAATGAGAAAGAGGTCTCGTCAATAAATGACATGCGAAACATAATCTTAACAATTCATACAAACGCATTTATTGCATTTATTCAAACAGAAAGCATAAATAAACATTCAAAGAGCATCTCGGTCTTTTCTGCCACTTCGCTCTTATCTTAGCCCATTACGCTCACTAAAATGATTGCTTAAAACGTCAACATAAAGTTGAGCGAAAATCATAGGTTTACGACATACAACAATATCCAAAATAAACTTTCAATTAGCTGCTGCAATTACCAAAACAATTCATGACACCAATTAACCACAACGGGACAGAACGTGCCCACGATCCCAAATCATACCATAATTCATCTTATGTATGCTACCATGGATCAATCTCAAATTAACGATCCGTGAGATGATCAACCCCACTATTAATGATCCTCAACACAATACAATATCATGCAACAACAAGCCATATGCAGTCACATAATGTCCACACGCAATCAAAACACATAATCACAGCAATTCAAAACATTTCCAAAGCACTTAGCATCATTTCCATCCCAATTTAAAACATTAAAAAAAGGGACTATAAAACTCACCTGATGCTTTGCAGCTTCCACAAACACTAGCATAAATCTAAACAATCAAAACAAACACGTGTTACATGCTACTAAGACAAAAGCTTAATGCACATGTAACAATCATATGATGGATGTCTAAGGTGTTCTATTAACCCCATGGGTCACCCAGATACCATACCCAACTTTAACCACTTCGTTAACAAGTTTCACTAGTTAGTCACAATTTGTTTAAAACTGCAGAATTTTAACGTGACTTAACGTACTCAAAACCTCTACTTACTGACCTCCATAATTCATATCAAAAATCACCTATGTTTATTTATGAGTATATTAACTACCTCATGATTCCCCAAGAGCCATTTACATGCACAAGTACTCCTAAGAAAATCAAACTTCAAAACAGTCCCAATTCGGATCTGTTTGCACACTAAAACGTTTGGACCTAAAAACCAAACTTAGACTCCAAATCAGAAGCTCTACTTTGGGGGATTTCTAATAGACACGTAGAACTAAACTCTTGTAGAAGGGATAAGCTAAATTCGAATTTTAAGTGGGGGTTTTATACCTCGTAATCTGACCTAAATCTGACCCGAATTTACTGCTTTGACAACTTTTCTCGTAACCAACATTTGAATGACTTCCCGACCTTAAAAACTTTTGAGGCTAGATGTTCTGGAAACTAGACTCTCTGAGCTACATCATAGACACCGGAAACTTGAAAAAAGCTATTACTATCATCGAGATAACAGCCAAACAACACAGCCCTAAATTCTGTCCTAATCTAAATCAAGTTCTAACGCGAATTAAGTCTAACCAATTACTCCCATAAGCTTCTAATTAAACCCTAATCATTATAACATGATTATTATATCATTAATTACAGATTTAATGAAACCCTAATTATCTTACTATATTAATTATTTACATGATTAAGATTAAATAATTACAAAGATTAAGTAAAACTTACCTTAGAACTTGTCTTCTTCACAAAAGCAAAAACCCTAAATTTTTTTCTCCTTTTTTCTTCTTTGTTCGACCGGTTATACAAGAGGGAGGGTTATGGGATTTTATTTTGTATTTATAAGCCCCCAACTAATTATATATAAAGTCTAATTAGTATTTGTTTACTTTTAAAATTCTTTTTTTCTTTCTTTTTCCTTTAAAATTTTTTAGTTTTTTTTTTATTTTCATGTATAAAAAAATATTTTATTTTATATTTATTTATTAATTACTTAATTATTTGCTTTACCTTAAGTTTTTATAAAAACCTAAGCTTATTTGAGCATACCTTTTTGCGTAAACGCAATTTACTAGACCTTAAAATAATTAACTTTTCATTTTTATTAAACAAATTCCAAAATAGAAATTATCATTTCTTTCTTGTTCTCTAACTTCTAGAACTAATCTCATCCTAATTTTACTACACATAATTATGTATAAGTATAATTTTTACACAATTAACGCGAAACCGCTTCAATCACCAAAATCAGTTCATTGTCACCAAAAGTGAACGAAATGATATTCCATAAAAATTCCTAACACAAATCCATCCATGAGGACGATCTCGCTACATGGAATTGATTATGCAATCTCACATATCCCACACAAACACATATAAACACGTATAAACACATATAACATATAACCCATACTTATTGAACATATATTTTGGTTAACACTATGGTTTGACCAACCTGCTCAAGCCACGGTTGTCACAGTATCCCCACCTTGAGAAAATCTCATCCTGAGATTTAACTACTCGAGGCATTAGTACTATCGACAAACAACTGAGGACACTTAGATCTCATTTGATCCTTGCTTTCCCAAGTAATCTCAGGACTACGCTTCAAATCTCAACGAACTTTTACTAATGCTATCATACTACGCTTTTACTCATGATCTCTCGGTCCACAACATCAACGGTTCCTTGACAAAACAAAGAGTCTTGTCAACCTTAATCTCGACTAACTTCCACAATCTGAATCCAACTGCTAATGACTTTTTGCTTACACCCACAGGTGCAATTAGAACACACACATACCCCAAATGAAAGAGCATCCCACTTACCATGACCTCGCTCGTCATCGAGAAAATTCATCAAAACCCTTTAGTTGTTGTAACAACGTGTTTTATAATCTTATACCTCGCAACCATTCAACAAGAACGGTCTTGTATTTAAGATATTAGACGTTGCAAGCTAAAACGTATCTAAAGAATCCATGCAAATTCAGGTTTACTCAAACTTTCAGCACCTCCCAATTAATTTCGATATCAGCTCTAAGGGACAGAGAAATTCTCAACCGGACTTTAGGCCAATCATCCAGGATTCTCAAATGGTCCTACATAACTCTGTTCTAACTTGTCTTTCTTTCTAAACATACTACACCTCTCCGAGGTGAGACCTTCAACCACCCATAACCTACCAGCATTAATTCAAAAATTTCCCACTACTACTAAGCTAACTCTTTCGACAATTTGGCTGCCTCAAGCCTTTCCTATATTACCACTATCTTGTTGGTTGTTTCTTATACCAAATTCGATTCATTAATCAATCTCTTCCAGTTACGGACCCAAAAACGTAACCTACATTTCCTTTACCATACCATGCTTCAATGAGCACATCCATACTCGAATGATATCCCCACCTAGGTAAGCTCATCTCACGAAAGTGAGTTTCAGTTACTCATAAAATCTATCTACTTGTCTTAAGCATAGTACGGCATATGGGGTGACTTAGTCAGTCCATTGACTACACCCAAATCGCATCGTATCCACTACTCACACTTGGTAACTGCAACACTATCCTTAGTTATAATTTCCACTTCCTACTCGGGTATAGGTTGTAGCAACAATCCTGAAGTTCCTTGATACTCAACTTCCTCTTCCGAATACGCTAAATACTTACTACCGTAACTAGCTATATCCTTCTTCATACTAAGCCATCGATTAGTTAACCTAAAACCATACAATATCATATCCGCTCAAGGATGGATAGAATACTTTGTCGTATACGCCTCTTCAATAGCCAAGGTCCTTACATCTCTCTAAATGGAGGTTTGAACCTTGTCTTAACCAATATGAACACTTCTCATCTCTTATTTCACACTCAGTTGGTCCAATGCACGCCAATCATACTTATGTTGACGCGTTCTTTGCTTTGGATATCTTATCTTATGCCACCAACATCCTTTTCTCAAACCTAGATCGGATCGTCGTACATCTATCTCGAACTCGTTCTTGGCTTCACTCCACGGTACAACATCTACATTTGCCTTTCCCAGATGGCACTTGGCCTCGAAATCAAACTCACTAAATAACATCCATCTATCATCTTTGCCTCATGTTCAATACTTCCGATTGAAAGTGTGTTGGAGACATTCATGATCCGTATAGATTACTCTCCATGTCTCGTTCACTTAATGCCTCTAGCATTATAAGGCAAAACCTACCACGTTAGTCATGCAATCCTTCATAAGAACCTTCAGTTTTCGCGACGTACAAGCAATCACCTTCTCCTTTTTTCCAAGCATGCTTCCAAATCCTTGCTTCGTGCGTCATAATATACTACGAAATCGTCTGCTCCTTCCGGCAATGCCAAGATCGGCTCATTACCCATTTGATTCCTTCCACATCTAGATATCTTCCTCTTTGCTCCGCTTCCACGTTGTTGGAAAACTTCACATACATCTTTTCTTCCTTTAGTGACTCCACAATCATCTTCACGTGCGACTCATACTCCTCCTTAGACTTTGGATAGGTTTAAAATATCGTCTGTATATATACGTTAACTAGCTTGTCTATATACAGCCATGCACACCCGGATCATTAACTCTATGAAAACCGCTGGGGCATTGGTTAACCCAAAAGGCATAGCCGTAAACTTCAATGAGTCCATTACGCATCCTAAAAACCTCTGGCTACGTATCCCCGTGGCACCTCATTTGGGGTGAAGTATATCCCGGCTGACATCAATACGAATTTTCTATCTCACTCTTCGTTCTTTTTTTCTTTTTACGAGAGAATCTATACACATTCCAAACTACCCACCTTTCTTCTTACCAAGCCATACAAACGCTTCCCATAACAAGTTACCATTTGAACCAACCCTCACCTTGCAACTCCTGCAATCATTCCACACCTCTTGCCTTTCTAAAGACGTCAAACGACACAAGCCTTCGCAAATCGGCGTCGCTCCTTGTACTAATTCCATACGAAATCCTACTCTACGACGAGGGGTAAAACCTACTAATTCCTTAGGAACACTTTAGAGGGCTCACATACTACAAATATATCACATAATCTCAACTCATCTTCCTTATCCTCTTTAGTTCGTTTTCTCCACGAACCTTAAGCACTCTCCAAATTACCAAGGCATTTTAACTATCTTCTCGTGGCATACCATCTCAACCTTATGTCTCAACAACCAAATCTTCTCCTCGACTACCTCAACACTCTCATAAACTAAGAGGTGGGATATTAATCAAAGTAACACGAGAACTCTAATCTAACTTGGGATCGCGGAATAATTCATTCATTCGCTACATCAATCGCTCCACCAGAAGATACGTCCTAACTTAACTCTACACCACGCCATGAGAAATTTCAACTTCACATGCACCAATTGGTATGGACCCAAAAATCACACGATTCCAAAAGAAAAAAAAACAACCGAATGTAAACGTCGACAAGAAGAACAAACCTCCGACCTAACAAACGCATCAACGATTGCTAGAAACACCCCCAACAATAATACCACGTACCACGACCCATTTAATTAAAGATTTAAGACCTTTATACCAAAACCGTTTTTTTACCCAGGGAAAACTTTCCCTCATAACCTTATACCAATCATTTTAAAACAATAGAATCACCTTAGTTAATAATGCAAATAATTTTAAGTAAAATTTTCATAAACTTATTTTAATTGATTGTTTTCATAAGAATCAAAAGATGATTTTGAAAAAAAAAAACGTGTTGCATTTTTATTTATATAATTTATTTTTAAAGAGTTTTTAACACTAAACAATTATGCGTATCAACTACACAACTATTTCAATGGGATTATGATCACAAAATAAAAACATAATGATAGCAAATAGACTCCAAATACCTAAGAAAATTCCCAATACCAGAATATTCTTTTACTGAAAAACGAACACGACAGAACTCTTGCAACCAAAAAACAATAAGGATCATCCATACCAACGCTCTTAGAACCAAACCAAAAAGTATCGTTACCTTTAGACAAAGGAAAACAATCAAAATGCCGAACTGAAAACATAGAACACCAGTTCGATGATAACACCCTAGAATACCAACACGAGCGTTGGATATCTCAACGAACAACGAGCTAACGAATAAACTTAGAAATCACGCGACAATACCAACAGGTTCCGAAGTATCCGCAAACGATAGATGGGAAAGGGAACCTTTACCTTATATGCAACCCAACCTAATTATAATCGCCAATGGTTAGAGAGGAATTCTCTAACCACACAACCATCCTCCCAGATCTCACATACATCACTCATACACTACCATCTCCACAACTATCCGACTTACATCCTTACATAATACATACAAGCCATCAATGATTCAATGCTATCAAAGTACAAGTCCACGTGTGTGTTGCCTCTAACTAATTATGTTCGCGACCATATTATAATGCACCTTTTTCTACTAATGTACTTTTCTTCCAAGATCACAATCTCAATGGATAACAGCATTCTACACTTAGCACTTAATAATAATCCAAAATATACTCTCAAACACGATATCCATCTAAACGAACGTAAAATTACATCGACCAGACGCAACAGAAGTCACATCGTGACCCAAAATATAAAAGTAATCCCGATTTATGCAAGCATTGAGGTAGAAACGAAATAAACTTATGTTGGGGTCTCGCTTGGGTCTTGACATTTCTCTCTCTAAAGTCACCCAACTCAGCGGTCCTTAAGGTAAACAATCTTCCCAATGATATCTCTAGGGTAGGGGAAGACATGACTAAACAATAACTAAATGGGTATATACTATTAGATACCCATAATGAAAAAGTATATATTTTATATTATATAGTAGTAATTCAAAATAGAAAGAATTTCAAAGCTTTTAAGTAGCGGAAACATACAGTATATACGTACACAAACACTTATGCCCTAAAATGCAACTTATTGAGGGGACCATTAAGCTATTGTCTAGCTCAACCACCTAGTTCTCTAAACCAAGGCTCTAGATACCAATCTGTCACACCTGCCAAGCAGAAACGCGGAGAGTGAACAAGAATGGATATCATCAAACACATGGTGTCTATTAGAGAATACTAAAATGAAAACTAAAGTAAGCAAGAACAAAGTGTCATAACAATATCCATAACCCTAATGGTGTCTGTATAATGAGAAGAAGTCTCGTCAATAAAGACTGCAAAACATAATCAAACAATTCAGGCAAAATGCATTTTTTTTCAAACAGAATGCTTAAATTAACTCCATGCATCCTACGGTCTCTTATACCATTTCGCTTCTTCTTAGCACCATTAAACTCACCTGAAAATGATGCTTAAAACGTCAACATAAAGTTGAGCAAGAATCATAGGTTTACAACATACAACAATATCCAAAATAAACTTTCAATTAGCTGCTGCAATTACCAAAACAATTCATGACAATAATTAACAACAACGGGATAGAACGTGCCCACAATCCACAATCATATCAGCTACATATGTGCGCTACATGGCCTCATATTAGCTCACGCAGTCTTACCATCGTCACACCTCGTTTTGCATATCGGGATCCACAATACCAAACATATCATATCGCAACACAGCAGGACGGAACGTGCCCACGATCCAATACACATAACTACAACAAGCTTAAAAAACATTTTAACACGACAACAAGACAAGCATCGTTCTCACCTGAAAATAACATGAGAAAAAGAGGCTATGAAACTCACCTTTGCTTAGCTTTCCAAAAGATTCCAACAAAAAGCTTCACAAACAACTAGCACAAATCTAATAACAAAATAACTCGTATTAGACGCTACTAAGCCAAAAGCTTAACGCACATGTACAATCATATGGATGGATGTCTTAGGAGGTTTAATGTTCCCATCATGGGCCACCCCGACACCATGCCCAACCTTAACCGCTCATTTAACACATTACATTAGACAACTCCTTTTTAATCAAAACTGCAGAATTTTAGTGTGACTTTACGCACCTAAAACCCTTACTTAATGACTCTCATAATTCATACCAAAAATCACACATGATCCCTTATGTGTTTACTAACTACCATGAGATTCCCAAGTATTAATTATATGTGTAACCATCTCAAATAAAATCAAACTTCAAAACAGTCCCAATTCGGACCTGCACGCACACTAAAAAGTATGACCCTAAAAACCATACTTAGACAACAAATCAGAGGCTAAAAATTTATGGAAGTTTAATAGACACATAGAACTTGACTTCTGTAAAAGGGATAATCCTAATTCGAATTTTAAGTAGGGGTTTTACTCCCCGAAATCAGACCCAAATCTGACCCGTATTTACTGTTTTGACAACTTTTCTTGCAAACAATATTTGAATGACTTCCCGAACTCAAAATCGTTCGAGGCCGGATGTTCTGGAAATTAGACTCTCTGAGCTACGTTATAGACACCGGAAACTTGACAAATGTTGTTACCATCATTGAGATATCAGCCAAACAACATAGCCCTAAATTCTGCCCCAATCTAAATCAAATTCTAACGCGAATTAAGTCTAACCAATTACTCCCATAAGCTTCTAATTAAACCCTAATCATTATCCGATTCCTGCTGATACAACCGGTACACCTTTATCAACTACACTTGATCAAGATGCACCCTCTGCTAGTACTTCACCAATAACACATGAAACACAATCACCAATCATTTCCTAAGGTGTTGAAGGATAAGAAACTGCAAATTCACCATTTGATAATGATCCCTTCGCTAATATCTTCAATCAAGAACCAAGTTCTGAGGAATCCACTACAAGGGGTGTTATTGAATCAGATGTGCATACGAACCACCAACCGTTTGAACACATCAGCAAATAGACAAAGAACCATTCGTTGTATAATGTTATCGACAATCCTTCTTGACTAGTCTTAATAAGAAAACAACTAGAAACCGATGTCATGTAGTGTTACTTTTATGCTTTCCTCACTTCAGTTGAACTGAAGAATTACATGGAAGCTTTGATAGAATCCTCCTGGATTGAAACCATGCAGGAAGAAATCCATGAATTCAAAAGACTACAAGTATGGGAGCTAGTACCTCATCTAGATTATATCATGCTAATTAATCTTAAGTAGATCTTCAAGGTTAAGCGAGATGAATTTGGGGGTGTATTGAAAAACAAGGCTAGGTTGGTAACTAAGGGATTTTGTTAAGAAGAAGGAATTGATTTTGAGGAATCATTCGCACCGGTTGCAAGAATTGAGGCTATCTGAATCTTTGTTGTAAATGTCGTCCTTAAGAATATGACAATCTACCAAATGGATGTCAAGACTGCATTTTTAAACGACGAGCTACGAGAAGAGGTCTATGTTAGTCAACTAGAGGGCTTTGTAGATCCAGACAATCCAAACCACGTGTACAGGCTGAAAAAGGCTCTCTATGGTTTGAAGTAGGCTCCTTACGCTTGGTATGATATGTTTTCGAAGTTCTACTATCCCCAGAGCTCTCTAAAGGTGTTGTTGATCCTACATTATTCACCAGAAAAGAAGGCAAAGATATCCTACTAATGAGGTGTCATTTAATACACTATTTTGGGGTTATTTGACCCCTTAAATCATACAAATATGCCTATATTATGTGCTTAATCATTTGTTTTTAGGTTTTTAGTACTTGGATGGCATTTGGAGGAAATACACATGACTTGAGCTCATTTGGAGAAGAAACGGACAAGACTACAGACCTACATCAAATTTCTTAAAGAATCATGCTCATAGAGTGTGGAGACATCATCGCAAGCATAAAGCGACGCCATTGTGATCTTTTTAGTGACGACGTCAGAGAATTGATGACGGCGTCAGGATGTAACCGACTTAAATCAGATCTAGAAGATTCTACTTTGTGACAGCATCGAGACTATAACTGGACGTTGTCACGACGATTTCTCTATATATACAAAACCGAATTTAGGGTTTTAGGTGTGTAACTTTGTATAACTTTTGGGAGCCAAACCCTAAATATTTTGTCAGCTTTTAGGCCGTCTTTAGGGCCTCAAAACCCTATTGTAACTGACCTTAATCCATGTTTAAATCACATAAGATTGTTTATCTTTAATCATTCAATATGTCTATGTGCTGTTTGATTGATCTATGTTCTTGCTTTCTTTATAACATGTTAGGCTAAACCCTCCCTTGTATTTACTTATGATTGCATGAAAGTTGGATTGTAAATTCTTTTACTGTTGCTTCTTGTGATGAATGTACGAGTTAGGCTTTAGAAAACTAGCCATAAGATATTAAATTGGCATAGACATCTAGGGAAACGCGAGAAGTGTAGAAAGGATACCATCGGTAACAGTCTTCATACTACCTTACCCCTAGTTTGGTTGATCCCTCTTAAGATATTTCAATTGCATTTAATATACTCTTAGGGGCCTTTTAATAGTCTTCATACTACCTTACTTGTGCATTGCCTTAACAGAATATTAAATAGACGATGAGTTCGTGTAATTTGTTCATGACTTAGGAAATACTTACATAGATCATCACGAGTGTGACAAGGCAACATGATTAGGAGAAGTAATCTAATGAGCAATGCATGATTAAGTAAATACACTATTTTATCATAAAGTTATCACCAGTAGTATGGATTATATTTAGTTTAATTAATTAGTTAATCAACCAGCCTCTCAAACCATTGATTTTATCTGCTTTCTGTAAAATATAAAAATACAAAAAGAATCTCCTTTATCTGCTTTCTATAAAATATAAAAACACAAAAAGAATCTCTTTTCAATCCCGTAGATCTCGGCTAAGCCCTGTTCGAGCCTTCCCAACCTATTCCCTTAGAGAAAGATAACAACATCTGAGTCTTGCCTATACTACACTACAACGATTAGGTACACTGCCTAGAGAGTTGTAAAACTTCGTGTAGAAGTCTTTACGACAACCGCACATCAAATTTTTAGCGCCGTTGCTGGGGAATAGTTAGGTTTCAAACTTAGTTTAGCTTGTTGATTAATGAAAGTTAAGGAAATTACAATTACAATATGGTATCTCAGCAAAAAGATCATTTTCAAAAAATCTACCTTAAAATGATCCCTCTCTTCTTTACGTATGTGTTTAATTTTTTTACTACCAACCCTAGTGATTGTTTTATCTAACCTTAAATTTATAAGTTCTGACTTAACCTAATAAATTGTCACCAACGGGAAGCAAAGGTAAGCATGGGTCATTCGTAAACAGTGGGTGAATTAAAGCTAACCTGTACAGCTTTTAAAAAGGGTTTCGGTTTGAGAGATTGGAACGGATATTTGATTTCTAAATTGATTAATGTAACTAACTAATAAATCTAAGGAAATTGGAGGAGGGAGAACGGGTTAGCCATGTTCATCTTACTAAGTTTACTTCTTAAATGCAAAAATAAAATAAGGATCTAAAAAATGAAAAAGATTGATGATTTATCGATTTAACTAATTTAAATACAAAAATAAAATAAGGATCTAAAAAATGATAACCATAACGTACAAATAGCTATACGACAATAACAATTATGTATGGCGTATAGTCGTAATTCACTAATATTAAGTAGATAACAAAATACATTTAATCAAAATCTAACATAAAGTACAAGTTATAAATCTTATTCTTAGAGGCTTATATATACTTAAACGTGTTCACGGGTTGACTTGTTTAATAGTTACCCAACCCAAACACGGCCCATTTATTAAACGGGCTATACATGTTGACCGGTTTTTGACTCAAATATGTTCTTCCTCAACCTGTTTAACACAGTGTTAGGTTTATGTCATTTATCGTGTTGTGTTGAAAATTGTCATCCCTAAAAATTAGGGACTATATATATGATATTAAAATTATAGGGTTAAAAATGAAAAACAAATCACAAGTCATCTTCTTCATGTATTCTTCTTCCTCTTTGGAGCTCTCTTGAAAAAAGAGAAAAAAACACAAAACACACAAACACTAAGGGTGATCACGGTTCGAACATCGGATCGTACCGACCGAGACGGGACTGGATCGAAACCGAATTTGTCCAAAATGCCGGGACCGGACCGAAATTGTCCGGTCTGGGTTGGTCTTGTCTGGTTCGGTCTTTGGACTGGTCCAACGAAACATAATCGTCGGGTTTTTTGTTAGATCGAACCGGACCGGACCGAGCCGAATCGACCAGACCGAGAACCGAATTTAAAGAAAAGCATGAACCGAAGACCGAACCAAAATATATTTGGTCTAGTCCAATTGGTCCAGTTCGAATCGGTTTCTCGGTCCGACCCGATCGACGATTGAATATGCTCAGCCCTAACAAACACTACACACGCACAAACACACAAATCCAATCAAATCCAACACAAAGCACACGTAAAATCAATAAGACAAAAAACAAGAAAAAGAAAAGTGAGTAGTACTCTTTGCATAAAAAACTATACCAACCAAAAATATTATGAATGTTATTTGTTTGAAGTTTGTATATCTTTTCTATTTCTTTTTCTTAACAATTTCTATCAATATTTGTATCGAGCAAACTATATAAAATGACAAAGGCAAAATGAAAATAAAAAATGATTCTATTTTTATTTGAAACATGTTTTTAGTATCTTTACAGCTTCCTCCACCAAAATAGTATGTTTGGCGTAGAGGTTTTAAAAGCATTTAGTATCCTCGCACCCTTCAGCCAATTCAAGACAAATTTGATCATTGTTTTTTGGATTGGCGGTCAAAATCAATCTTAGTAATGTCGGGTTTGGACAATAAAAGTAACTACAGTAAAAGTGATAACAAGCGCTTTCAATAATTTTCATGATCATTCTCAAAGGAATGTAGGTTTATTTAATTTCTTTTCTTATTACTACAATAACAAACATAACATAATGATAAGGAGGAGAATATTATTAAAAAATATAACTTGAGCTCTCTATGCAACAACATATCATATGACTATCACACACACCTTCATCAAGGCAAAACGTATTGCACCATGAAGGATTACCCACTCGGCAATCAGACGCATCTCTTGGTCAATCTGTTGGTTGGGTCGGACCAAAAAACCTTATTGAGTTAAGGTCTTACAACCAATGTAGATACTTGCGTGCATGTGATTAGTGTTGGAATATGTCCAAGTATAAATTAATATATGTCCGGATTATTTATTCGAGCCTAAGGGACGGCTTACTGCGTTAATATGTTAAAACAATTAAATAATATATTAAATGTATTATATTTATGTGATAAGCACTAATTGATGTTAAATAGTTCAAAGTAAATATTTAATGAGTTATTAATATTGACATTTAAGGAAAAAGAAAGTACGGTTTTCTTTTAATTGTGCCTAAACCCCTATTAAGAATGTGTGTGGGTTTTCCTTGTAAGCATCAAGGAATTTGCCTATAAATAGAGGTTAAGGGTTCATTGGTTTGATGGGACTTGAAAAATATTAAATCCCTAATCTCTCTCCATCTCTTTTGTTTAATTCGATCAAACCAATCAAAAGGGTTTTTCGTGGGATTTTGATTTTTTTTTTTTTTCGGGTTCTTGTGTTGGTTCGATCCCAAGGGGAAAACACACAAGGGTTTCAATCGTTGATTTCTACTGAGGAACGTGGTGGTTTTTTTAATGTATCACTACTAGTACTAGCATACTTAATTGTTTTGCTAAGAACGGTATAGTGTGTGGAAGCTTAGAGGAATCATACTTTGATTCTTGTGGTTTCGCGTGGTATTATACACACGCGTATATTCAAGACGGTGTTTACGGTTACCTATTAAACGGTGTATCGTTTCGTGCTAAAAAGGTACATGTTTTTCTATATTGTTAAATTATTGTGTTCTACACATGTGTACCATTTATTCCGCCTGACGTACTCGTGTTAATTTATTGGTTAATTAGTTCATTAAACCCAACAGTGGCATCACGACCGATCGTGTGTAGAATCTTTACATTACAAGAAATTAATTGGGACAAAATTAGTTTTCATAATTAATTTTTTAAATTTAATGCCCCGTGGGCGTTTTTGATTAAAAAAGATTTGATCTTGAAGGTAATAAAATAATAGTCGAGTTCTAGGTTGTATGCAAACTTTATATAAAAAACTTGATAATATTTATTGTTTAATTGTTTTAGTTTTTGTTAATTGTTAATAAGGATCCATGATAAAATCATGCTATTTTATAATGGATGATATTAGATATTATAATCTTGTTAATTGTTTAAATAAGATTTGTTTTATATATGATTTAAACTTAAATACACATAATTTTTAAATTATTTTCTTGAACTGGTAGATCCATGATTATAAATTAGGGTAGAACCTTATAGTGAATCAATGGGGCCTAAAAATAGTTAAAAGTTTTATGTGCTATGTGGTATTTATTTATATAAGGCTTACGCAATCGATTGTTTCGATGTATGTGGCCGGAGTTTATAGGACGAAGGAGCCTTATATGAATAAATGCATGTTTTATTATTAGATAATTAGGATCATATTTAATGTTTGCATGTCTTAATTGTTAAGTGTGTTTAAATAAATGTTATTTAGTTTAGTTGATGTTTATTGGTTTTATTTTAAGTTCTTGACTTGTGAGAAAATAAAAAGAGTTTTTGAACAAATTAAACACATGGACTAATGATATCGGAATAAGTTTTCATGGATTTCTATTGCAAAAAGTCATCAAAAAATGGATCCGGTTAACATCCGGTGTAAAATCTTCCATGATTTAGACTAGCAATTTTAGATTCATTAATTGTGTTTTAATATTAAAGTTTTATATTTTTTTCAATGACTGTAATTTGCAAAGTACTTATATATTTGCTAAGGATAAGGTTCGGAGGAGACTCATCAATCGACGTCGGCTTGTAGATACATTTCCCTATAATACCTGACTACATTGTAGTCTTCTTCATGTATACTATGTAGGGAAGTCGAGAAATGGTCTAGGGTATGAATGTTTTTTAATCTTTCTTTAATCTTTTCCCGCGATTAAAAAGAATTTCTTTTACATTTAAACACACGTTTGATTCCGTCCAATTTTAAGGGTATCATTTTTTATGTATATGTTACAAAGGATAATAGGTTGATACCGTAAATAATAACTTAATTGAGTAAAAGTTTTTATTAAAATAAATGTTTAGAAGATGTATGCTGATTTTCGTACTATTTGACATGTCAAAAAAAATACACTTTTTCAACTAAGTTTTTGCCTAACAATTTATAAATGACACTTGTATGGCTGCTCTTTTACCTATGCCGTGAGACGCATGTAAATTTGCATATCACAAGGTTATTATTCGCTTTTCGTTGAGACGGTGAGTGTTCCATAATTAAAGTTTTTTGATTGGACGACTTGAGTTGTTCGTGGTTAGACCTTGTTATCACGCGGCATAGTTGGGATGAAACTTGATTAATTGATATTATTATTGTAATAAAGTAAGTCCCATATGGTTTAGGAATTGCAAAAGTTGTGAATTATCAATCGTTGATTACCTTTTGAATACACCATCACTAGCAGATCAACTGATGTGGTGGGGGTATGTCAAGTTGGGTCCTAACCTTAGGAAATTAATTGTTTAATTAAATAAACATGGGTAATTAATTTTCTTCAAGGAGTATTATCGAAAATACTAAATTCTTGAACTTTTTATGTTTTTGTAGATGGCACTACCTGTTCAAAACATAAACCATTCGGCTTTCAGGTCGATGTTTGAAAAAGAAAAACTTTCTGGTAATAATTTCAATGAATGGTTTGCTCGACTTAAGTTAGTCTTGAGAGTCGAGAAGAAAATGCATGTCATTGAACAGCCTTTACCTCCTGCTCCTGAGCCTGTTGCTAAACCAAATGTTGTAGATCAGTGGACAGCTCTATATGATGCTCATACTGAGATTGCTTGTCTTATGCTTGGGAGTATGACCCCTGAACTTCATAGACAGTTTGAATTGTACTATCCGTTTGACATGATTCAGGAGCTTAGATCTATGTTTGAGAAACAAGCTGGAGTGGAGAAGTTTGACTTAATCCAATCTTTCCATGCTTGCAAACAAGAGGAGGGTAAACCAGTTGCTGACTATGTCCTAAAGATGAAAGGATATGTGGAGAAACTGGAACGTCTTGGTTATGTACTACCACAAGATATTTCAGTAGGCTTAATTGTCGGTAACCCTTAATCACTTCACTTCAATAAGATTAACAAGAAAAAATTAGGAAGAATGTAGAGAGAGAATCTAGAGAGAGAAGGTTAGAGAGAAAAATGGAATTGGATGATTAACTTGAAATGTTACAAA
>BQNB010041532.1:4716-46701 GCA_026074375.1 Tanacetum coccineum
AAATCTTAGATTTTCTCAACGCAAGTACAATTAGATATGCTTTAACCGTTAATCCCACCATATATGTGTCATGTATCAAGAAATTTTAGTCTACGGCCAAAGTAAAGACAGTAAATGGCGAGGTTCAGTTACAAGCCCTAATTGATGGCAAAAAGGTGTTTATTTTAGAAGCAATCATAAGAAGAGATCTTCATCTGGAAGATGCTGAAGAGGTTGAATGTATGCCAAATAATGAGATTTTTGAAGAACTTGCCAGAATGTGGTATGAAAAACCTCCACCAAAGCTGACATTCTACAAGGACTTCTTTGCTCTACAATGGAAGTTTCTAATCCATACCCTTATACAATGCCTGAATGCCAAGAGGATTGCCTGGAATGAATTTAGCAGTACCATGGCCTCTGCTGTCATCTACCTAGCCACAAGCAAAAAATTCAAATTTTCAAAGTATATTTTTGACAGCATAGTCAGAAATGTGGACAGTTCAGCCAAGTTTTTGATGTATCCACAGTTTATACAAGTATTTTTAGACAATCAAGTGGATGATATGACCAGCCATCACACAAAGTATACATCCCTGCTCTCACTCAGAAGGTGTTTGCAAATATGAGGAGAGTTGGTACAAGATTTTCTAGGAATGAGACTCCTTTATTTGACACTATGCTGGTTCAACCTCAAACTTAAGCAGCTGAAGATGTTGAGATGCCTGTTGATGAAGAGGAACTAGCCACCACTAGTGCTCCTTCCACATCTAAACTACAAGACCAACAATCCACACCTTATGATTCCCCTGAACAAGAACGTACTCACTCATCACCCCATGATTTACCTCTTACTGGTGTTAACCCACCTAGAAATGAATAGGGTAGTTTGCAACTAGCTAAATTAATGGATTTATGTATAAGTTTGCAAAGGAAGGTTGATGATTTGGAGAAGGACAAGCTTGCTCAAGCTACTGAAATTTTAAGTTTGAAGAAGAGGGTTAAAAAGCTAGAGAAAAGGAGAAAGTCAAAACCCTTAGTTCTCAAAAGATTAAGAAAGATTGGTTCTGCAACCAGAGTGGAATCTTCAGAGGAAGCTAGTTTTGGTGCTGAGGAGAATGCATCCAAACAGGGGGATGATTTCTGATATTGATGCTGATGCTGAGATTTCTTTAGTGGATGAGACTCAGAGGATGGATGATGATCTGATTTTTAATACAACTGCTGATCTTGGTGGTGAAGAAGTAGTTGTGAAGCCAGCAGAAACTAGTGTTAGTGCTACTCTTGATGTTGAAGTTAGTGCCACCGAGCCTACAATTACTACTGTTAGTTCACTATTTACTAATGATAGTGTAACTATTACTGCTACTGAGCCTGTTAGTGCTGCTGCTAAGGAATTAACAAACAATGACATGACAATGGCTGAAGCATTGGCTGAATTGAAGACTTCTAAGCCTAAAGTGGTTACAACTGTCCCTATTTTAAACTCTGCTATAACAGTTACAACTACAGAACCAAAGGCTAAAGGGATTACTATTTAAGAGCCTTCAGTTACACAGAAAACAACAATTTCATTCATTAGTTCTTCCAAAGGCAAAGCAATAATGATTGAATCTAAAAAGCCAGTAAAAATAAAGGATCTATCTGCACATGATAAATAAGTTGCTAAAGATCTTCATGATAAGATTTAGGTTGAACTAGAAGAAGAAGTCAAAAGACAAGAAGAAGCTTCTATGGCTATTCTTGCTGAATTATATAATGTTGTTCAAGCACAGATTGATGCTGATCAGGAATTAGCTGCTAGAATGACTCTTGAAGAGCATGAAAGGTACACAGTTGAAGATAGGGCAAGAATACTAGCAGAATTCATTAAGAATAGGAAGAAACAGTTAGAAGTAGAAAGAGCTGATGCTATCAGGAGCAAACCACCTACAAAGTCATAGTTAAGAGACCTAATGATGACTTATCTAAAGAATACAGGTAGGTTTACTCATGCTCAACTGAAGCATAGAGATTTTGAAGAGATTCAAGGTCTTTACAATAAGGAAAAGGAACTGGTAGATACTTTTGTTCCTATTGGATCTGAAGAAGATGAAAGGAGGATTAAAGACCTAAACACTAAAGCTGAAGAAGAAAGCAGTAATAAAGATGTGGACAGTAAAAATAAGAGAAAGAAAATGATTAGGATGAAGAGGAGCTCTAAAAAGCAAAAGACTGATGATGATCTTAAAGAGGAAGAGCAACTAAAATATTTTTTGAGTATAGTTCCTAATGAAGAAGAAGCAATTGATTATGAAGTTCTTGACAAGAGGTATCCAATTGTTGAATGGGAGTCTAAATTTTATCATATTGATAGATATGGAGAACCTCATGACTATTACAGAGTTTTTAGAGCTGATGGAAGTTCAAGATATATCAAGACTTTCACTGAAATGGTTACAAGGTTTGATAGGTTGGATTTCATTGAGTTATATAGTTTAGTGATGCAGAGATTTGAAACTACAACTCTAGAAGGGATTGATCTAATTCTTTGGGGTGATTTAAGGACTATGTTTGAGGCAAATGTAGATGATGATCTTTGGAAGAATCAAGAGAAATGGATTCTTAAGAGTTGGAATTTCTATAAAAACTGTGGAGTTCATACCTTAATGCTAGAAGATGGTACTACTTTTTACATGCTAGCAGAAAGAAAGTATCCACTTACAAAAGAAACTCTAGAGAAGATGTTAGTTTTGAGATTGACAGCTGAATCTGAAAGTGAAGCTGCTTTTGACTTACTTAGGTTATTTCAGAAGCAGATAGATGAAATGTAAAGTAAAGATGTGTTTGGATACATCCTCCTCATGATCAAGATGTTGGATATGAAGAAACTTAGTGATTGACAAGGTAAATATCAAGTTTAGGGGGGGATTGTTAGGATTTAAAAGCTTCATATTAGTTTTGGAGTTTCTGCTGTTGGTTCAGAGTTACTACTGTTAGTTAAAGATTAGTGCTGCTAGTTGAAGATTTTGCTGCTGCTGAAGTTTTGAAAAATTTACTCTAAGTAGTAAGAGGTGTTAGAGTAAATATTAATATTGTCTTTGTAAGTTAGTATTGTTAGTATGTTAGTACTGTTTTGTATAAGTTAGTGTTGTTATGTATCAGTTAGTTTGGATTTATCCAAGGTAACATACTCTTTACATGCTAAGGAATCGATCTAGGGTTGGGTTCAACATCAAATTAGACTCAAACTAATAGTCTGAACTCAATTCATGCAGTAAATATCAAATTAGACTCAAACTAGATAGATTATAAAATGCCATATCTAACCCCTCAAAATTACATAAGTTATCAGAAATGTGTAACCATATGTATCGAATTGTGACTACACTTAAATAATGTGAGACAAAATATGACTCTATGATTTAGACACCTAAATAAATACTTTATGTGACCATATATAACATCTTGAATTTAGTCACACAAACACTTAATGTGACTAATATCAAGGTTAATGATAACTGAGTTCACATTTTGCTATAAATAATAGTCACATGAATATTTCACAATGTGAATATTTTGAATGTATTGGTCACATATAATACCCTTAAAATGTGGCCATAAACATAATTTAGATACACATTTATGATATGGTGACTATTATAAAGCCTATAGTCACATGATTATGCTACAATTAAATGTGACTATACACATTAGGTTTTGGCAAGCAAACACACACTAAACTTTAGACACACATATTAAGTTACATGACCATATGTATCGAATTTTGGTTACACTTTGTAACACCCCCATTTTGACATATAGCAGCGGAAGCTAATTTGGGGTACTACTTCATGGATACAACAATCATAATCATAGAAAACGACTCAAAAGAGACATTTTTGGAAAAATTTAGTTATCATTCATTTATTCATCAGAGTTTAACAAAAGGAGGTCCCAAAATCTACAGAAAAACATAAAGTTGAATGATAATAGTTTAGCCATCTTCGGTCCATACCACTCCGTGCCATAAATTGCTTTAGTTACCTGAGATAAACATGCTAAAAAGAGTCAACACAAAGGTTGAGTGAAATTCATAGGTTTATGATAAACAGTTTGAATACAAGTCATAGTGTAATAATTATACGACAACAATTATTATAGAAAACAATATTAATAGTGTTCATTATTGTATCTAAGCTCATGACACAAAAACTGACTGGTGTATATATATACCCAAAAATGATGTGATATATATATATATATATAAGATAATGGCTCCCGGTGTAGGTAACTGTCATATACATATGAAATTCAAATATAGTATGTTTGGTTACCTATCCGGCTAACACAATCAGGATTCGTCAATCCCAATAGATCTATCCACAATATTTGTGTTCAGTCGCAAGTGATTAATGATCCATGATAATGAGGGACTTTTGACATAAAGTAACTTAGACATTAGTTGTAATGGTATATCAGGATAGCATATAATTTAGAAAACACTTGTATTCGTAATTTATAGCATGTATCCCCCTCACGGGTTTATGAAAACATTAAAAAGATTTAAAAGTGAGGCTATGAACTCACTAAGTTTTTGAAAAGTAATCACATTGTTATAAAATAAACGAGTATGTAAAAGAGTTTATAACAAGCATGTATCCCCCTCGCGGGTTTATAAAACATGTAAATAAGTAAAAGCGAGGCTATGAACTTCACCTTAATAGTATAGGGAAATCTGGTTGATAGCAAAGGTATATGAAATAAAAGTAACGGCTTCCTCACACGCAACCTGGGGTAATATATCAAGTCTTAGTTTGATTGAATATGTTTTACATAATGAATATCATCTTTGATTGAATTATTATGGAGTATTGTATCACCGTTCAGGCCATCATAATTCAGAGGTCATTCAGTAAACGTTTGAGGAGCTAGGGCACTTTAAATCGTAAACCCAACAACTCAATCACAACGTAATACCAAGATGAAACCCCTTAATATGAAGCTCCCTAGTATTGTGATATTATATAGATTTGGGACAAGAATTTTAAAAGCACATCGATGATGAATTATATAATAGTTATAACATAATAGGTTTCAAGCGTTTTATGATAAGCACGTCAAGCGTTAATTAAAGTTATGACTTATAATGTTTTGAACATATTTTTACACTTTTTCAAAATGTTACATTTTAGACCTTTAAGAATGAAAAATGGCAAAATATACCCTTGGAGTTTTCACTTTTACAAGTTTGGTCCTTCTAGTTTAAAAGATGTACAAATTAAACCTTATACTTCGGACAGTGACATATTAGACCCCTATAGTTATAACTTTAATAAAATGATATTTTCAGCCCTTTTAGTTATTAATTTCAGAAAGTTACGATATATACCCCTTGCATGGAATACTTTTGCAAAATATATCCAAAATGCCATGCAACTTATTTTAAGTTTCTAAATGATATTTTCAGGTTATAGCTTATTAATATAACCTAAAATATGAAGGTTTAACGTAACAAAAGTTTAAAATAACGATTCGTTAAGCTATAAATCAAAACGGGTCGTTTTAGGGTTTTAAAATAAAAACGCGTAGGTTTTTAATTAGAATTCCTTCAAGACTTGATAAAGTGGTTATAATATCATTAGTTAAGCTTATTAGAATATCTTATAACTTCATTTAACCATTTTAACTTATAGATTTAAGAAAAATACGAAATTAGGGTTTCATGGGTTCGTTTTGGATCAAAACTTAAGAACGAATGATTTTTAAGTTAAAAGCTTGTAACAAGAGTATATTTAGGATCATATGAACATTATAATAGTGTAGGAGCAAGTATGAAGATCATAGAACCTGGGTTTGAGCTTTGAAGATCAAGAATGGGTCGAAATGGGTCGAATTGCTTCGTACGCGTAGAAATGGAGCTTCGGGGCTTCAAGGCTTCAATATTTCACTTGATTTCTATTCTTGGGGCTTTTTGGGACTTCCTTTATCGGAGATTTGCTGCCATTGATGGTTATAGAAGAAGAAGTGGAGGTGTGATTTGAAATGAGGGTATGGAACCCTATTTATAGGTGCGAACACCCCTTGGAGTCCAAGAAACTTAGTGCCCAATCTTAGGACAGGTAAGGGGTGATGTGTAGAGGCTAGGGACTGAGTTGGAGGGTCTATGGATGAGTTTTCAAAGCTATAAATTTAGATAGGCAAGGTGTGTGGTGGTGGTGTTGCCGCGGCTGATGTGGTACAAAAGGGAAGGATGTGGCTTGATTTATAGCCAAGAAATGAGAAGGAGATGCTTGTAATCTTATTTTAGGTGAAGGAGGTGCATCATGGAGGTGCTTGGATGCAAAGTTGAGTTTTAAAATGGGTCAAAAAGAAAGAAACCGTGTCGCGGGTTCAATAGGGCATGAATAGGGTTTTTAAGCTTCAATTTTGTATGCATTAGATTAGTGATGATAGATTAAGGATTATAAGGCTTATGTTAAGAGTTTATAACAAGATTTGATTAGGGGTTCGAGTTCCAAATGGGTAGAAATGAGTAAACGGGTCGCGAATTGAAATTAGGGTTCGATTAGGGTTTCTTTGATTCAGTTCATGTACATTGTTGTAAAAATGGTAAAATGATGATGGAATGTGATTTGTAATGTTGTAATTTATGTTACTACAACTTATTTGAGTAATGGTTGAGGTTAAAAATGGATAAGAACCAAGAAACGGGTCACGGTTTACTATTTAGCTCGGGTTAGGGTTTCTAACTTGGATTTCTTGAAATTTCATGAAATAAGAATGAATATGGATTGTAAATGAAGTATATGACTTTCTTGAAACTTGTACTTGATAGATTGTATAAGATTCCTTAGGAAAAACAGAGTTAAAACAGCTATTTTGGATATCGTGCATTAATGACTTGTACATTAAGCTTTAAAGGACTTGTACCTTATTTTGGAGGGAAATTATATTCAAATGAGATGTTATATTACTTGTACATATGATTTAGTTGCTTGTACATTCACTTTTGATGTTAACTTTTCATAGAATTAGGGTTTAGAAGTATAAGTTTAACGTTAAAGCATGTTTTGATATAGAGTTGCAAATGGTACATTATATGATTAATGTATTTTTTAAAAATGATATTAAGATATTGACTTGACATGTTATGATTTTTTCTTGACATATATGTAGATAGGATTGCCATAGGTAGGTTGCGTGAGCTCGTTAACTTTAGTTATGCAAGAAATGTAGCATATTGAGATATTGGTAATGCAAGTAATGTAATAAAGCAAAAAATTTACGTGAAAAAGGTGGTTCTTATATAATAGATAGATAGTACATTACATCGAACTTAATAGATGAATATTTATATTGGTGAAAATTACGGGTTGTTATAGTCCCCTATCCTTACAGAAATCTCATCCCGAGATTTAGCTGAATGCCGGAGTGATGTCAAGAAATGATTATGAATTGTAAGAGAGTTGCAAATCATGTTAGATATAAATTTAGAAATGAACAGATGATGACTAGAGACTTAATTGTATAAAGGTAATAATGATAATGATTAATAAAAGGAGTTATTTATACAAACAGATTGAAGGAAACTTGTTTGTACAAATGTCATACTTAAGCATACTCATTTATAATTTTTCATTTACAAACAGAGGCGTCCCAATCCTTGTAACTGAGAATTAATAAATTTATAGTTCGGTGATTTATAATATTCTTATTCAAATGAAGAAGCGTCCTAATTCATTTCAATAAGATGATTATAAATCATCAATTTTAAGCATAAAACATGATATCAAAACGGTGTTAAGTAGAAGATGTTATGAGTTCTCAAAATCATAAGAAGTATTGAGAAGAATAATGAGACATTAATTTCAATGATGCCCAAATAAGTGCTTCAATGGTATGAGGGGAGTATTCAGAGTTGAACATAATAGAATTAATGGAATTGACAAATGATGTCGAGTTTTGATATCACCAGATAACAAGATATAACAAAATCAATACTTTATTATTTCATGGATAACTTTATATATCTTACATCACTGAAACTTTAAGAGTGTTGATACTTATGCTACGTGTCTCGTGATAGGATTCTAGATAAAAGCAACAAATGACTTGGATTGCAGCTTATTGTTTGGGGTTTTCAACTTATGAAGTGTGTTTCAGAAGACTCTAATGATGAACTTGAATATCCTCGAGAGTTGTTTCTAGGGTAGAAATCCTAAAGTGAACAAAAGTAAACTTGTCTCTAAGTATGCTCTCCTGTGGCCCTGTTATTTGCTTTTGAGCATTGATTTGCATAATGCCCTTTCTTTTCATAGGCATTACAAGTTACAGATACTAGGTTCTTTCCAGTGGTTGATCTTTTGTTTCTACGATTATTGGTAAGATGACCTACCCTGTTGCAAGTCCAACACTTGACAGTGCATGGTCCTATGTGATACAGAGTGCACCTTTCACACAAGGGACGATTTCTAGTATACCCATTGGTGGCGGTATAAGTCCTGAAGGTTTCTTGCCTTCTATTCTTTTGTTGGTGGTGATCATTGTTATGGTTGTTATTGTTGCAGTTATCTTGGTAGTTGTTGTTATTGCGATTGTTGGAGTGGCTATTGTTGTTGTGTTAATTGGGATAATTGTTGTTGTTGGTGGTGTTTCTTCTATCTTTAAACCTTCGTTTATGTTTATTGGTGTCTTGCACAGAATTATGTTTTATTACCTGCTCCATCAACTTTTGAGTTATGGTAATGGCTTCCTCCAGAGTCTGAGGTTTTGAAGCAGTAACGTTTCCTTCAATACTTTGGGGTAGTCCCTCTATTTCAAATGATTTGTCCATTCTTCGTAGGTTTTCGTTTTTGACATTTTCTTCTTTGAGGGCTTTATTTTGAGCTTCGAGAATTTGGGATGGTAATTTTGGATGAACGGTTATGATCAATGCTCTAACTCGGAGTGGTTTGATTTGTTTCTTCTTTTGGATTAAGGCTCTGCCGCAACATTGCCTTCCCAAGATGATAACATATCTCTACAATCATAATCCTGCGAGTAATATGCTAACCATCGATCGTTGGCCTCATATTCAATTCTTTTTGACGAAGATGTATGAAGGCTTTTGTAAATCATGAAAACTGTCCACTTGTACCGTAAGATAGTGATCTCTAGATTTTAAGAGAAAATAAAAAACCACCCCCCCCTTTGCGCTTATTTTGTTGTTTCCTAATTCAAGAATCATAAAGAGGATAAGTTTTCTTCATGAGGTTGGCGAGTTGTCAGATGCAGATGCAAAGACTTTTCTCTTTGCATTAAATACTTGCGCCTAAACCTTGAAGAGATGCCATCACAAAAACGACAAAGTCATCGTTTTCCTTCTGGTATTGGAGCAAAGATAGTGCCATCACAGAGTTTTTTGTTTAAGGAAGTTTTGGGAATGCCGATTCTTGTTTTCGCCCTAGATATAATTCTTATTTTTCCGGTTAATTAGTCAAAGCTTTGGGCAATTATTGAAAAACCTTCGATAAATCTTCGGTATAATAAGCCCGACGAGTCCTAAGAATAGACGCACTTCAATGGTGTATGGGAGATGTCCATTCTTAACACTTCATCTTGGCAAGGGGTTCCAACATGAAGTCTTGACTAATCATGAGATGTCTAAGAAATTGCACACGATACGAATCCAAAATCACATTAGGCGTAGAACTTAGGCATACAATTTCTCTTTTCAGAGTAATTCTAAATTATTCTCAAGGATGATTAGTCGAGTACTTCTTTGTTACGAGAGTAATAAAAATATCATCGATAATACTATTACAATTTTATTCCAAATATGTTTACACCCACAACGTACATGAGATCCAGAGTAACACAGCAGGTGCGTTAGTTAAACCAAATGGCATGACCTAAAATTCATAATGTCCGTATCTTGTTCTGAAAGCAGTCTTAGGAATATCTTCGTCTCTTACTCTCAGTTGATGATAGCCTGATCTTAAGTCGATTTTTGAGTAAACGCTTGAACCTTGAAGTTGATCGAATAAGTCATCGATCCTGGTAATGGTAACGATTCTTTATGGAAGTTAATTTCAACTCTCGTAATCGTTGCCCTACATTTCTAAAAATATATGTCTTTCTTTTTAACAAATAAGACAGGAGCTCCCCAAGGCGATGTACTTGGTCGAATAAAACCTTGGTCTGCTAGTTCTTGAAGCTGGTTAGATAACTCCTGCATTTCTAAAGGAGCCAATCTATAAGGTATTCGAGCTGCAGGCGCTGCTCCGGGGATTAAGTCGATTTGGAACTCTACTTGGCGAAAGGGAGGAAGACCAGGTAGATCTTTAGGAAAAATATCTAAAAATTCTTTGACTACGAGGATATCTTCTAGTCTTTTCTCGTCTCATTTCTTTTCCATTTTTTTGATTTCAGTCCAGGGACAATACTTGTTTGTCAGAAGCCTTTTTAACTCAGTCCAGGTGATTCGATTTGCTTGCTTACTCCATAAGGCTGGGCAAATGCATCCACCAGGACAATGCAATCTCATTCAGAGTAGCAATACAAATGTTACTATGTTTTCTTTCAGGCACAACGCTACAAGAAGAATACTGACTTCTGTTCGTTCACACCAACAGATAAAGAGGGCAACTGCTCTTCCGTACAATTAAAAGTAAGAAAGGTTGACAGCTAGAACCACACATTATAGTTTCTCGTTTTTACACATGAGTTCCAGTAGTAACCGGTGTTTCCTGTTGGGATTAACGCATTTGGCCATTGTTGTACTTGTGCTTTAGGGCCCCGTAGTGACACTGTCAGCCAACTAGTTTTTTCACTGGCAGTTTGAATCTGTATGCGGAGGCATTTTTCTCAACAAAAGACAGCACAAGTAATAAGAATACATCTCACAAGTCTAAAAATTGTTTAAAGAGTAAATGCTTATTTTTCTTTAAAAAGTAAAAGTTTAAGAATAAAACATGTGCTAGTGAGGTGATGAAGCATGAAAATGTGATGCATATGATGAGATGAATGATGATAATGAATGATGATGATGAATGGTGATGATATATGGATCGGTATTATGAAACAACAAGGTATATAACGGGATTTCCTTTGTATTAAGAACAACTTGCCTTAGTACTATACATAGTCAAGATTTGACAAGTGTTTTTATTATACACACATCCCGTGGCTATGGTTAATAAGCTAATAACTGGAATCAAGGCTAGTAGTTGGCTGATCATTCCATACGGTTTTTCTTGAGTTCGTTGATGGAGTCTTGGAGGATTGTCTATAATCTGCTAGGTGACGAATAATGCATGTCCGTTGATAATGTCTGCCTAGGTTCAGATTGATCCTGAAGTGGGCTAGAGATAATCTTATGGTTACTTCCCAATTTGTTCCCTCTGAGACTGTAATTAGGTAACGAGCTTGTTTGAAGTCCAGCTTCCAAAATCTCAAAAATCTTGTTGGATTATTACTCGTCCGTTTTCCGAGACTTCGACTTTACTTCTTTATGCACAATACATCGAGAGAGAGTTCTCCTAAGTAATTCCTAATTCTCGATTGTTCCTTATGACGCTCTGACTTGTCTTTCGAGAGCTTTCACCTCCCACAAATCTTGAGGTTAATGGGAAAGGTAGAAAAGAGATTGGCCTCATTTCTTGGGTGACAAAAATTCTTCTGTAGGAAAGAATACTTAGAGGTTTAGTAATTTTCTTCGAGTATAAAACAAGAAAACTTTTTTTAATAAATGGGGAGGAGATAGATTGGAGGCGGGATAGTAATATTCTTAGAAGATGGAGTTCCTCCAACTATCATACAGGAGTTCCATTGGGAGGCGGGATAGGTAATTTTTCATATAAAAGGGCTTGCAAAACTTCATGTAGGGATCATCATTAAAATAACAAAACGTAGGTGAAGTTAGAGGCGACTATTGCAAATGAGTTGGAAGACTAGAGTAAGTTTTTCCCCGTAAGTCGAGATATTAATCCGGAGAACCGAGGACGATATAAACTTCGCACGACAGAGTTAGCGGAGAACAGAGCATCATCCACATAAGCGCGCGGGAGTAAGGATTGGTCGGAGAGAGGACAATCATTATGTTTAACAACCCAGCGGTAAATAACATAAGTTATTTATTTAATAATATAATAGTTATGTATCTTTACATACCATTTTGAAAGATATAGCGACACGGAGGACTTTCTAGGATGGAAAAAGAAAAGTACTTATAGTTAAGGTTTCAACCTTGTTCTCTATAAACGTAGCTCTTTGAAATACCAAATCTGTAACACCCACCATTTTTACATTTAGCAGCGAAATCTAATCTGGGGATAATGTGTCTTCAAGTACAATAGTACATAATCATAGAAAACTAATCAAAAAGAGTCGTTTTTCAAAAAGTAGTTATTATTCAGTTTATTTTCATCAAAGTTTTTTACAAACGAAAAGTCCCAAAATCTAAAACACAAAGTTTTGAATGATAACATATTTGCCATCGTCAAGCCTACACCACTCGTGTCAGAATTGCTTAATTACCCAAGATAAAACGATGCTAAAAAAGTCAACACAAAAGGTTGAGTGATATTCCAGAGGATTTATGTTAAATAATTTGAATGCAAATTCGTTAATTGGTTACATTGTCATACACCCCGTTATTTTACAACATTATATATTGCCATTAGCTCAGGAATCCGAAGCCTTGGGATATATAAAACTCAAGAACGTTATAGACCCAACGAGTGCCGGTGTTGCGCCAAAACACCCATTAGTTATATTCTAATTGGTTGTGCAATTGTTACCGATATGACTGGGTACAGCCAACGGGGAATGCAGATCCCAAAAAGATCTATTCACCACATTCGCGCGATCACATACCGTAGAGTAATTAACGGTTCAAGATATTAGACTTAAGGCAAAATAGTTACGTAGCAATAATAAATCAGTATAAATGACAGCATACAAAAAAAGTGCATCATGGTTTATAGCATGTAGCCCCCCTCGCGGGATTTATGAAATAATTGAATATCGAAATACAAGCATGAAACCTTACTTAACAGTAGATAAGGGAAATTTTATTGATACACAGTATATGAAACTGAAAGAGTAACTGTTTACACACGCAACCTGGGTTATATTCAAGTCTTATTTTTGAATTGTTAAGTTTCAAAACATTAAAAGTATAATGTATATCTTTGATTGAAATTATTATGAGAGTATTATATCACGCGTTTGGGCCATCATAATTCAGGGTCATTCAGTAAACTTTGAGACTAGGGCACTTTAAATCGAAAACCCAACACTCTCAGAAACGTCAATACCAAGATGAAACCCCTTATACTCTGAGCCCACCTAGTATTGTGATACGATATAGATTAGGGACAGGAATTTTTTTAAAAAAACCCATCATATGAATTTGATAATCGTTATACATAATCGGCTATTTAAGCCGATTGTGCTCAATAACTGGAGAAATGATAAGCACGTCAGCGTTTAATTAAATGTTAGTCTTATAAGGTTTTGAAAGCACATTTCTACACTTTTCAAAAAGTTTTACATTTTAGACCTTAAGAATGAAAAATGGCAAAATATAACCCTTGGAAATTTCATTTTTACAAATTTATTGGTCATCTAGTTTAAAATAAGTACAAATAAACCTTTGTACTTTGTAAAGAGACAGAATAACCCTTATAGTTACAACCTTTAAATAAACAATGCCATTTTGTAGGTCCCTTTAGTTTATAATTTCAGAAAGTTACGAGATATTACCTCATTGCATGAAAATAATTACAAAACTAGTCCTAATTTGCATGCAAGCAATTTTTAAAACATTCCAAAATTTTTGTAGGTTATAAGCTTACATAATAAAAGCTAAAATAAGAAGATTTTAACGTAACAAAAGTTTTAAAATAACGCATTCGTTAAGCCAAAAATAAAAACGGTCGAATTATAGGGTTTAAAAACAAAAACGCAATAGTTTTTAAATTCAAATTCTTTCAAGAATAAACAAGTGGTTATATTAACATAGTTAAAGATAAATTTAAACATCATTAACCATTATAACGATTAGATTTAAGAAAAACACAAAATTAGGGTTTAGGGTTTAGGGTTTCGGTTTTGGGTCAAAATGGTAAAACGCCTAGAATTTGAGATAAAAAGTTTTAACAAGAGTTCAAGCACTGATCATTATACCATTATATGAATGTAGGAGCAGGTGTGAAACATAAGAAACCAAGGAATGAGCATTTGAAGATCAACAATGGAGGAAAATGGGTCGTATGGGTCGAAATGCACTTGTACGCCTAGTTTTTCTTCTTCGGGGCTTCAAGGCTTCAATCTTTCTCTTGATTATTGTTCTTGGAACCTCTTAGGAAACTTCTTAGTAGTGGAGTTTTTGAGCTGCTATGTGGGTTATAGAAAGAAGAATGTGGGGTGATGAGTTGAATGAAGGGTAGCCCTTATTTTATACTTGATCGAGTCTTGAGGGCCAGGAGGAGTTGCAAGGTGTAATAATCTGTGTAGATGCGGATTGGGAAGGTTCTAGGGATGACATGGGAGTCTATGGTGGTAGCTAGATGTTGGAGGTTGTTTTATTGGTGGGTGAGTGTCCGTGGGTAGACTTAGGGACCAAAGGAGGTGATGTGGCCTCTTAAGCAACCAAGAAATAAGCTAGATATTTAGGAGAGGTGCTTGTAAGCTGGTTGGGAGGCAAGTAGCTTTATCTATGTGGGCGTGTTTGAGCAAAGTGAAGTATAAAAAATGGTCAAAAGGACAAGTGAAAAAAAGATCGCGCGGTTCAATAAGGCATCGAACTAGGGTGCTTGGTTATTTTCGTGTACATTTGATTAGTAATGATAGATTAAAGATTATAAGACTTGTATTAAGGGTTTACAACAAGATTTGATTAGTGGTTCGGGTTTGAAATGAGTGAAAATGAGTAAAACGTCGCGAATCAAAATTAGGGTTCGATTAGGGTTTCTTTGATTCAATTTGTGTACATTATTGTAAAAATGGTGAAATGATGAAGAATGTATTTGTAAAATGTGTAATTTATGTTATTACAACTTAATTGAAGTAATAGGTTAGGTTAAAAATGATAAGAACCAAGAACCGGTCCATGTCATACTATTACTTCGGGTTAGGGTTTCCTAAACATGGATTTCTTATGAAATTCATAATAGTAAAACAGAATAATGATTGTAAATGAAGATATGAACTTGCTTGGAGAACTTATACTTGATAAATTGTATAAGATTGTTTTAGGATAAATGGGAGGTAAAAACGGCTATTTTTAGATGTCCATCGTAATGACTTGTACATTGAGTGCTTTTTTTAAGGACTTTGTACATTGACTATGGAGAGGGAGAGCTTATATTCAAATGAGATGTTAATTACTTGTACATATGCTTTAGTAGCATGTGCAATCAACTTTAGATATTAACTTACATGGAATTAGGGTTTTAGAAGTATAAACGATAACGGTTTAAACCCTATCTTGATATAACGATGCAAATGGTACATTTAATTAAGTAAATGGACTTTGTAATAATGATATTAAGATATTGACTTGACATATTATGATATTTGCCTGACATATATGTAGATAGGATTGCCATAAGTAGGTTGCGTGAGCTCGTTAACTGTGAGATATGCAAAGTTGCAGTTGATTTACAGGGAATATTAGGTAATGCAAGAAATGTCATAAAAGCGAAAGTTTTCCCAGAAAAAAAGGTGTACATATATAATAGATACTATAACAATGTGCCATTCTAACTTACTAGATGTGATATTACATGATGAAAATTTGCGGGTTGTTATAAGTTTGCCATGTTTTCATAGAAGCATCATTTTTAAATGTTTTAGCCATCTTCATTTTACTAAAAAAAATTACCATTCCTTTTTTGTTACATGAAGTGTTTGTACTTGAAATCTTGTTTAAAGTGTAAGTATACTCATGAACTGTACATGTGACTTGTTTGAAAAGTGTGTATGTATTCTCTACTATTTCATCATAATACCAACATAGCATGACCTTTTTCTACTATGGATTTTGATTGGTATGTAACTATGTACTTTTTTGTTGCTAGAAAGATATGATGCACATGTCTTAATATGTGGTATTGTGATAGTTGTCTGTAAGCATCGTTATGGTTGTCTTGTTCGCATTGTTCATTGTTCACAATTAGCGACAATAAACTATACACACAAGAAAATATTGAATGCACATACGCACACCTATAAAAAAGGTTAAAGATTATCAAAGAAAGATTAATGTGCGTTCGCTGCACAGATCTACACTTCAGGGATTACATTTAAATGGCTTCTCATGGTGATTACATTTACTCATATTCGCTTCGTTTTCCTTTTCTCTTTTGTGACACATTAAATGACTACTGATAATTGCATCCTATAGTTTATATATCAGTTGGAATTTTACTAGCTTTTTGTGGTGAAGATAAACACACTCTGATAAGTTTAATTTAGTCTAAATGAATTTGCGTTTGATGTTTTGTTGAACAGATTTAGTGGAAGATGACATAGGGATGAAAACGATTTTATCAGATGAAATTACAAAGCATACAAAGTACTATGATTACATGTGCACACTATAAAAAGCGGACAAACCTCAAAATGGATGGCGACGTTGATGGTTATAAGTGCACACTTGCCGTCATTGATGATAAATACATGTGTACGGCTCAACATGGGTGCCCTCGCTGATAATATGGTTTAAATAATAAATGAAGTTGCGTATTTTGCTGATAGATATTAGGTTTAAATCTCTTTCATTTTGTTGGTTGCTATTAATTTGTTTTCTTATGTTTGAATATATATACTAGTAGCTTTGTCGAATATATGAAAGTAATTCACAACGATGAAATACATAAATGCATGGCTAGACCACATGTAACTAAGTGACCAAAGACAAACACCACATACATGTGCATAGCTCAAGACTAGTAAACAAAGATGATGAAAATACATGCGCATGGTTCAAGACTAGCTTCGTATACCAAGTTATCTTCGTGTACCAAGTAAACGACTAAGACGATGAAGATATATGTGCATCTAGAGAACTAAGACAATCAAATACATGTGCATGGTTCAAGAATTACACGCGCACCTAGGGAACAAGACTAAAAATATTAGAACGATCAATGCAATTGTATCGATTTAAAAAGAATTGTAACGAGTAAATAAACGGAAAACATCATAGCACGATAATAAAATGTATGCGAATGTGGAATAAATTTATACTAAGTTTATGCAATTGTATTTGTTTAGAAAACAATCGAACGCTATTATACATTGGAATACATAAGGCACATATACGCTAGAATATAAAAAAGTGTTTGATAGAATCCCCCCCCCTTTTAAGAAAAAAAAAATGGTACTAAAATAACAATTAAAATTAATAAATAAACGTTTTTCAAAAACGTGTAGAAAAACCTAAAATGTTCTTAAAATCGTGGAGTTGCTAAAAAGAAAAAAGAAAATTTTAATTATTTGCAATAATTAAGGGGAAGACACTTTTACTCAAAATACACTTTTATTTAAACAAAAACTCGCATAATAAATAGAAAAAATTTAATTGTTGATATTGTTCTTCGCATTTTTGTATATTTATAGTTTTGAAAAGTACACCACCTATATGTATAGCTAATATATATACATTATATATATATATATAATATATATTAAGAAATTAATAAATACACTTCATCAAAACCCGGTAGATAAAACGAAAATTGTTCTTAAATCGAGGAGTTGCTAAAAAGAAAAAAGAAAATTTAAATTATTTGCGAATAATTAAGGAAACACTTTTAACTCAAATAGAACCTATTAATGTGAAACAAAAATCGTATTAAAATAGAAAAAATTTAATTGGTTGATACTGTTCTCGCAGTTTTGTATATTTGATTTAGTTTGAAAAAGAACACCACCCTATATGTATAAGATAATATAATAATATATACAATATAATATATATATATATACATATATAATATATATATATATATATATATATAAAATATTTGTCACTTTATTTTCAGCACCAATCTTAATGCGAGAACTGACAGAACTCCTTTCAACCAATCAAATTTTTTTAAATCATATACTTTTTATTTAAATCAAAAGGGTACAATAGTAAAAAATATATTTTTAAAATTTTTTTATATAAAGAAAACTTTTTTTAGTAACCCTGAATTTTAGAAAGTCCCAAAAAGTATTTTAAAGATTATTTAGTCTGTATTTTTTTTGCAAACATTATTTGAAAAATGTCATGTGCATGTATGTTTTCGTACATGTGTTTCTAGTATATTATTTTTTGAACTATTTTGCAAAAATATGTTTCGCTTAACATATGATTACACATAAGTAACTAGTGACATTTTTGAACTTCCAAATAAAAATCATAAACATAAGAGGATATACATGTGAATTTTTTAGAATTATGACAAACCCAATTTCTAACATATGTATAACACAAATTTGATATTAAATTAAAAACAATTCAAATACAAACGTATCGTGTTGAACATAAATGTACAACCGCTTTCAAAATACTAGTATGTGCACGCCTTCCAACGAACATACACTATTTGAAAGTCTTTTCCTTCCTCTAATTTCACTTTCGAACATGTCCGCACAATGAACCCTTCCATCGAACAATTGCATCGCCTTAAAAAAACATATGTGCACCGCCAAATGAACCAATCATAACTAATTCATTTTTTTTCATCAAAAAATAAAAAAAAACCCACCTTTCCACATTTTTTTAAAAATTAAATATCTCACTACACCGTTAATCGTTTACGCAAACAACAAAACAGGTTACCTCGGCACGAGAATTAAATTATCTTTCTATAAGAGGGGCCGACACTATAAACTTTCGAGACGAACTTTTTTTTTATGATTTTATGAAGTCATATACGATTTTATGAAATCATATATGATTTATGAAATCATATATGATTTTATGAAATCATATATGATGTTTTATGAAAATCAATATGATTTCGTTTACGAATCAAATAATGATGTCTGTCATAAACGAACATATATAGATTTTCGAATTCTGACTGAAACAAAATTTAAAAAAGTTTGTCGAGAATCACAAAATCAATAAATTTTTTATGAAATCATATAATGAATTTTATGAAATCATATATGATCCGTTATACGAATCATATATGATTCGTTATACGAATCATATATGATTTTCGCAATTCGTGACTGAAAAAAAAAATCGAAAAAAAGTTCCTCGAAAGTATATCGTGTCACCCGTCTACTGAAAGATAAAAAAATACTCGTCGCGATGGTGTATTTTTTGTCGTGTGACGATTTACCGTTTGTAAGATATTTTATTTTTAAAAAAGAGGTGGAAAATGAGTTTTTTTATTTTTGATGAAAAAATGAGTAGTCAGGATTGGTTAATTGGGTCTATGACAAATGTTGGGTCTACATTGATCTTAACTCGGTCCCATCACATCTATTTTGGTTTTCAAAATACGAAATGGCGCCCAAATAGTATACTTTTTTACTTGCTGTGGAGCTCGAGGTACTTTGGCCTGCCAATGCTAAAAAGTATCAAGACCATCTCGAATACCGGTTCCCAAACCTATTCGGGCACACATTTAAACCTCAACATGGCTTCAAATTTCAGATCTAAAATATCACTTAACATATTAATCATATCATAATAGATTCTAAGTGTAAATTATATCGACAACGCACCACAAACCAAATATTAACCAACTTTTCATCCTTCGATCTTAATACAAACCTACAACCCACCAACAAAACCTTAGATCAGAACACATATGTTCAAATACCAAAGTCAAATCCAAGACACATAGGTAGTGTTTAGTTGTAGAAAATTTTTTATGTTTTTATGTTTCTAAATTTTCTAGGTGAAATAATGGTTATTGTATTTTCTAAAGAAGAGTTGAAAATTTTAAAAACCTGTTTAGATGGGAGTTATTAATTTCTTTTTTAAAAATGAAAAAAATTTGAGAATAGTAAAATGTGATTTCTTTTCTCTATATACAAATAGAAACAATGAGAATTTTGTTTGAGTTAAACTGCAAAAATCATCCCTTGGTTTAAACATATTTTGGCAAAAATCATCCCTGTGTGTTTTAAATGACATAATTACCCTCCATAATTCGTGGTGAGAGATATTTTTGCCGAACATTTTAGCGCTCGGGGATGATTATTGTCAATAGTATCGGTTAGGGATGATTAGTGCCAAAAGTACAAACCACAGGAACGATTTTTGCAGTTTACTCAAAACAAAATTCTCATTTTTTAATTTTATATAGAGAAATAGAAAATCACATTTTACTATTCTCAAATTTTTTTCATTTTTTAAAAAGGAAAAATAAAACTCCCATCTAAACAGGTTTTTAAAATTTTCAACTCTTCTTTAGAAAAAAAAAACCATTATCTTCTCTAGAAATTTAGAAACATAAAAACATAAAAAAATTTCTACAACTAAACACTACCTATGTGTCTTGGATTTGACTTTGGTATTTGAACATATGTGTTCTGATCTAAGGTTTTGTTGTGGTTGTAGTTTGTAATTAAGATTCGAAGGATGAAAAGTTGGTTAATATTTGGTTTGTGGTGCGTTGTCGATATAATTTACACTTAGAATCTATTATGATATGTTTAATATGTTAAGTGATATTTTAGATCTGAAATTTGAAGCCATGTTGATGTTTAAATGTGTGCCCGAATTGGTAGGTTGGGAACCGGTATTCGAGATGGTCTTGATACTTTTTAGCATTGGCAGGCCAAAGACCTCGAGCTCCCACAGCAATAAAAAATATACTATTTGGCGCCATTTCGTATTTTGAAAACCAAATAGATGTTAATCGGACGAGTTAAGATCAATGTAGACCCAACATTTGTCATAGACCCAATGAACCAATCCTGACCACTCATTTTTTCATCAAAAATAAAAAAACTCATTTTCCACCTCTTTTTTAAAAATAAAATATCTTACAAACGGTAAATCGTCACACGACAAAAAATACACCATCGCGACGAGTATTTTTTTATCTTTCAGTAGACGGGTGACACGATATACTTTCGAGGAATTTTTTTCGATTTTTTTTTTCAGTCACGAATTGCGAAAATCATATATGATTCGTATAACGAATCATATATGATTCGTATAACGGATCATATATGATTTCATAAAATCATATATGATTTCATAAAATTATGATTTGTGATTCCGACAAACTTTTTTCAATTTTGTTTCAGTCACGAATTACGAAAATCATATATGATTCGTATGACGAATCATATATGATTCGTACAACGAATCATATATGATTTCATAAATCATATATGATTTCATAAAATCGTATATGACTTCATAAATCATATATGATTTCATAAAATCGTATATGACTTCATAAAATCATAAAAAGAAAGTTCGTCGAAAGTATAAGTTGTCGCCCCTCTATTGAAAGATAATTTAATTCACGTCGCGATGGTATGTTTTTGTTTTGCGTAACGATAACGGTGTATCTGAGATATTTAATTATTTAAAAAATGTGGAAAGTGGTTTTTTTATTTTTGAGGAAAAAATGAATAGCTAATGCTTGTTTCAATTGGGTGCCACATATTTTTTTATTAAGGCGTGCACAAATGTGTCTTGGAAGGTGTGCGTACATGTTCGAATGAATTAGAGGAGAAATTTCAAATATGTATGTTCGTGGAAGGCGTGCACATATGTATTTTGAAAGCGTGTACATTTATGTTCAACACGATACGTTTGTATTTGAATTGTTTTTAATTTAATATCAAATTTGTGTATAATATTTATGAACTTGGTTTGTCATAATTCTAAAAATCACATGTATATCCTTTTATGTTTATGATTTTATATTTGGAAGTTCAAAAATGTACACTATAAACATATGTGTAATCATCATGTTAAGCGAAACATATTTTTGCAAAATAGTTCAAAAAATAATATACTAGAAACACATGTACGAAAACGTACATGCACAGGACATTTTTCAAATAATGTTTGCAAAAAAAAATACAGACTAAATAATCTTTAAAATACTTTTTGGAAACTTTCTAAAATTCAGGATACTAAAAAAATGTTTTTTAATAAAAAAAATTTAAAAAATATATTTTTACTATTGTACCCTTTTGATTTAAATAAAAGTATTATGATTTAAAAGATTTGATTGGTTAAAAGGAGTTCTGTCAGTTCTCGCATTAAGATGGTGCTAAAAATAAAGTGACCATATATATATATATAATATATATATATATATATATATATATGTATAAAATAATTATATGTATATATATGTATATATATATATCTATACATATAGGGTGGTGTTCTTTTCAAAACTAAATAAATATACAAAACTGCGAGAACCAGTATCAACCAATTAAATTTTTTCTATTTAATACGATTTTTGTTTAAATAAAAGGGTATTTGAGTAAAAGTGTCTTCCCTTAATTATTGCAAATAATTAAATTTTCTTTTTCTTTTTAGCAACTCCACGATTTTAAGAACAATTTTAGTTTTTCTACCACGTTTTTGAAAAACGTTTATATTTTTTATTAATTTTATATATAATATAATATAAATATATAAATGTAATATATATATCTCTAAACATATAGGGTGGTGTTCTTTTCAAAACTAAATAAATATACAAAATGCGAGACCAAATCAACCAATTAAATTTTTTCTATTAATCCATTTTTGTTTTAAAAAAATGTATTTTGAGGTAAAAAGTGTCTTCCCTTAATTATTGCAAATAATTAAATTTTCTTTTTCTTTTTAGCAACTCCACGATTTTAAGAACAATTTTAGTTTTTCTACACGTTTTTGAAAAACGTTTATTTATTAATTTTAATTGTTATTTTAGTACCATTTTTTCTTAAGGATTCTATCAAAACACTTTTTTATATTCTAGCGTATATAGTGCACTTATGTATTCCAATTTATAATTCGTTCGATTGTTTTCTAAACAAATACAATTGCATAAACATTAGTATAAATTTATTCCAACATTCCAGCATACATTTATTATCGTGCATATGTGTTTTCCGTTTATTACTCGTACAATTTCTTTTTAAACTGATACAATTGCATTGACGTTCTATTTTTTTATCTTGTTCCCTAGGTGCGCGTAATTTTGAACCATGCACATATATTTGATTGTCTTAGTTCTCCTGGATGCACATATATCTTACATCGTCTATAGTCCTCTTACTTGGTACACGAAGATAACTTGGTACACGAAGCTAGTCTTGAACCATGCGCATGTATTTTCAACATCTTTGTTTACTAGTTACATGTAGTCTTGAGCTATGCACATGTATTTTCATTGTCTTTGTTCACTAGTTACATGTAGTCTTGAACCATGCATATGTATTTTCATCGTTTGAATTCCATCATCATATTCAACAAATCTACTAGTATATATATTCAAACATAAGAAAACAAATTAATAGCAACCAACAAAATGAAAGAGATTTAAACCTAATATCTATCAGCAAAATACGCAACTTCATTTATTATTTAAACCATATTATCAGCGAGGGCACCCATGTTGAGCCGTACACATGTATTTATCATCAATGACGGCAAGTGTGCACTTATAACCATCAACGTCGCCATCCATTTTGAGGTGTGTGCACATGTAATCATCGTACTTTTTATCTTTGTAACTTTCATCTGATAAAATCGATTTTCATCCCTATGTCATCTTCACTAATCTGGTTCAACAAAACATCAAACGCAAATTCATTTAGACTAAATTAAACTTATCAGAGTGTGTTTATCTTCACCACAAAAAGCTAGTAAAATTCCAACTGATATATAAACTATAGGATGCAATTATCAGTAGTCATTTAATGTGTCACAAAAGAGAAAAGGAAAACGAAGCGAATATGAGTAAATGTAATCACCATGAGAAGCCATTTAAATGTAATCCCTGAAGTGTAGATCTGTGCAGCGAACGCACATTAATCTTTCTTTGATAATCTTTAACCTTTTTATTATAGCGTGTGCGTATGTGCAGTCATATTTTCGTCTGTGTGTATAGTTTATTGTCGCTAATTGTGAACAATGAACAATGCGAACAAGACAACCATAACGATGCTACAAGACAACATAACCATACCACAATACATGTGCATCATATCTTTCTAACAACAAAAAAGTACATAGTTACATACCAATCAAAATCCATAGTAGAAAAAGGTCATGCTATGTTGGTATTATGATGAAATAGTATAAAAAACAAAAAAAAAAAAAAGAAAAAAGGGAAAAAAAAAAGAGGGAGGGGAAAAAAAAAAAGGAAAAAATAAAAAAAAAAAAAAAAAATAAAAAAAAGACAAGAAGAAAAGAAAAAAAAAAAAAAAAGTAGAAAAAGAGAATAACATACACTTAATGATGGAACGAACTTTTCAAACAGTCACATGTACCGACTTCATGAGTATACTTACACTTTAAACAAGATTTCAAGTACAAACACTTCATGTAACAAAAAAGGAATGGTAATTTTTTTTAGTAAAATGAAGATGGCTAAAACATTTAAAAATGATGCTTCTATGAAAACATGGCAAACTTATAACAACCCGTAAATTTTCATCAATGTAAATATCCATCAATAAGTTAATGCATGCATCTATCTATTATATAATGAACCACCTTTTTTCAGGGAACATTTTCGCTTTATTAGTGGAAATCATTACTTGCATTACCAATATCGTAATATAAAATGCAACTGCCATAACTAAAGTTAACGACTCATCAACGCTAATTATGGCAATCCTACTACATATATGTCAGGCAAATATCATAAATGTCAAGTCCAATATCTTAATATCATTATTACAAAGTACATTACTCATATAATGTACCATTTGCAACGTTATATCAAGACAGGCTTTAAACCGTTATCGTATACCTCTAAAACCCTAATTCCATGTAAAGTTAATATCTAAAGTGAATGCACAAGCTACTAAAGCATATGTACAAGTAATATAACATCTCATTTGAAATATAAACTCCCTCCAAGTCAATGTACAAGTCCTTAAAAGCACAATGTACAAGTCATTAAGCATGACATCCAAAATAGCCGTTTTACCTCCGTTTTCCTAACAAATCTTATACAATTTATCAAGTACAAGTTTCAAGCAAGTCATATACTTCATTTACAATCCATATTCATTCTCATTTCATGAAATTTCAAGAAATCCAAGTTAGAAACCCTAACCCGAGCTAAATAGTAAACCATGACCCGTTTCTTGGTTCTTATCCGTTTTTAACCTCAACCATTACTCAAATAAGTTGTAATAACATAAATTACAACATTACAAATCACATTCCCTCATCATTTCACCATTTTTACAACAATGTACACGAATTGAATCAAAGAAACCCTAATCGAACCCTAATTTTGATTCGCGACCCGTTTACTCATTTTCACTCATTTCAAACCCGAACCACTAATCAAATCTTGTTGTAAACCCTTAATACAAGTCTTATAATCTTTAATCTATCATTACTAATCAAATGTACACGAAAATAACCAAGAAAAACCCTAGTTCGAGCCTTATGAACCCGCGACCTCTTTTCTTGCCTTTTGACCCATTTTAAAACTTCACTTTGCAAACAAGCACCACAATGATCAAGCTACTTGCCTCCCAACCAGCTTACAAGCACCTCTCCTAAATATCTAGCTTATTTCTTGGTTGCTTAAGAGGCCACACCACCTCCTTTGGTCCCTAAGTCTACCACGGCACACCACCACCATAAACAACCTCCACATCACTCTAGCTACCACCATAGACCTCCCATGTCATCCCTAGACCTCCCAACACAGCATCTACAAGATTATTACACCTTGCAACTCCTCCCTTGGCCTCCAAGACTCGATCGAGTATAAAAAAGGGACATAACCCCTCATATCAACTCATCCCCCACATCTTCTTTCTATAACCCACAATAGCAGCAAAACTCTACTCAAGAAGTTCCTAAGAGGTTCCAAGAACAATAATCAAGAGAAAGATTGAAGCCTTGATGCCCCGAAGAAGAAAAACTAGGCGTATAAGTGCATTTCGACCCATACGACCCATTTTCCTCCATTGTTGATCTTCAAAGCTCAAACCTAGGTTTCTTATGATCCACACCTGCTCCTACATTCATATAATGTTCATATGATCATGCTTGAACTCTTGTTAAAACTTTTTATCTCAAATTCTAGGCGTTTTACCATTTTGATCCAAAACTGAAACCCTAAACCCTAATTTTGTGTTTTTCTTAAATCTAATCGTTATAATGGTTAAATGTTGTTATAATTTATCTTAACTAATGTTAATATAACCACTTTGTTAATTCTTGAAAGAATTTGAATTAAAAACTACGCGTTTTTGTTTTAAAACCCTAATTCGACCCGTTTTGATTTTTGGCTTAACGAATCGTTATTTTAAACTTTTGTTACGTTAAAATATCTTATTTTAGCTTATATTAGTAAGCTATAACCTACAAATATCTTTTGGAATGTTAAAAATAGCTTGCATGCAAATTAGGACTAGTTTTGTAATTATTTTCATGCAAAGAGGTATATATCGTAACTTTCTGAAACTTATAACTAAAGGGACTAAAAATGTCATTTTATTAAAGTTGTAACTATAAGGGTCTATTATGTCACTTTACAAAGTACAAGGTTTACTTTGTACATCTTTTAAACTAGAAGGACCAAACTTGTAAAAATGAAAACTCCAAGGGTATATTTTGCCATTTTTCATTCTTAAGGGTCTAAAATGTAACATTTTGAAAAAGTGTAGAAATGTGTTCAAAACCTTATAAGACATAACTTTAATTAACGCTTGACGTGCTTATCATTTCCAGTTATTGAGCAAAACGCTTAAAACCGATTATGTTATAACTATTATCAAATTCATCATCGATGTGTTTTTTTAAAAATCCTGTCCCTAATCTATATCGTATCACAATACTAGGGAGCTTCATTATAAGGGGTTTCATCTTGGTATTACGTTCTGACTGAGTTGTTGGGGTTAACGATTTTAAAGTTGCCCAAGCTCTCCACCAATTATTCTCAATACACATCACACTCCTTCATTATAAGGCCAAACGGTATATAATACTCCATAATAATTCATCAAAGATATACATTATACTTTATAAAGTTTGAACAACATAACAATCAACTGAAGACTGACATATTACCCCAGGTTGCGTGTGATAAAGCCGTTACTTTCATTTCATATACCTTTGCTATCAATCAAATTTCCCTATACTGTTAAGGTAAGTTCATAGCTTCGTATTTCAATATTTCAAATATTTCATAAACCCGCGAGGGGGATACATGCTATAAACCATGAATGCAATAGTTTTGTAGCTGGTCCTGATTTTATATTATGCCTAAAGTAACTATTTGGCCTTTAAGTCCTCAATATCTTGAACCGTTAAATACTCTACGGAGTGAGCGCGAATGTGTGAATAGATCTTTTTGGGGATTTGCCTCCCCGTTGTGTACCCATCAGTATCTGTAACCAATTGCACACCATTAGAATATAACTATGGGTGTTTTGGCAACGGCACCCGTTGGGGCTATAACGTTTGATTATTATATATCCCAAGGCTTCGGATTCCTGAGCTAATGGCAATAATATTGTTTTACAAATAACGGGTGTATAACAATGTAACCCAATAACGAATTTGCATTCAAATTATTTAACTTAAACCTATGAATATCACTCAACCTTTGTGTTGACTTTTTAGCATGTTTTATCTTAGGTAATTAAGCAACTTCTGACACGGAGTGGTGAGGACTTGAAGATGGCAAAAATGTTATCATTCAAACTTTGTGTTTTAGATTTTGGGACTTTTCGTTTGTAAAAACTCTGATGAAATAATGAATAATAACTAATTTTTTAAAAAACGACTCTTTTTGATTAGTTTTCTATGATTATGACTATTGTACCTTGAAGCAATACCCCAGATTAGCTTTCGCTGCTAAATGTAAAAATGGGGGTGTTACAGATTTGGTATCAAGAGCCACGTTATAGAGAACAAGGTTGAAACCTTAACTATAACTACTTTTCTTTTTCCATCCAAGAAAGTCTTCCGTGCCGCTATATCTTCCGAAATGGTATGTAAAGATACATAACTATTATATTACTAAATAAATAACTTAAGTTATTTACCGCTGGGTTGTTAAACATAATGATGTCTTCTCCCGACCATCCTACTACCAATGTGGATGATGCCTTTTCCTCAAACTTCCTAAACTATCTTCCTCCGGCTTCTCCGGATTATATCCCGACTTCACCGGGAAAAACTTACTCTAGCTCTTCCAACTCATTTGGAATAGTCCCTCTAACTTCACCAACTCTTTCGTTATTTCATGATGATCCCTACATGAAAGTTTTGCAAGCCTTTTATACTGAAAAATCACCTATCCCGCCTCCAACTATAACTCCTGTATGATAGTTGGAGGAACTCCATCTTCAAGAAAAATTACCTATCCCGCCTCCAACTATCATACCTCCATTTATAAAAAGTTTCTCGTTTTATACTGAAAATTACCTAAACCTCAAGAATTCTTTCCTCCGGAAGAATTTTTGTCACCCAAGAAACGAGGCCGATCCTCTTCTTCTACCTCTTCCCTACCTCAAGCCTTTGAGATAGGTGAAAGCTCTCGAAAGACAAGTATAGAGCGTCATGAGGAACAAATCGAAGAAATTATGAATTACTTAGGAGAACTCTCTCTCGATCGTATTGTGCATATAGAAGATAAAGTCGAAGGTCTCGGAAAAGGACGAGTAATCATCCAACAAGATTTTGATATTTTGGAAGCTGAACTTCAACAAGCTCGTGCCCAAATTACCAAACTCCAGAGGAAACAAATGGGAAGTAACCATAAGATTTCTCTAGCCCACTTCAGGATCACTGAACTAGGAGACATTATCAACGACATGCATATTCGTCACCAAGCGGATATAGAAAATCTCCAAGACTCCATCAACGCATCTCAAGAACCGATGGAAATGATTCATCCAACACATACTAGATTCTAGTATTAGCTTTTAACCTAGCCACGGGATGTGTGGTATAAATAAAAACACTTGTCAAATCTTGACTATGTATAGTACTAAGGCAAGTTGTTCTTAATACAAAGGCAATCCCGTTATATACCTTGTTGTTTCATAATACCGATCCATATATCATCACCATTCATCATCATCATTCATTATCATCATTCATCATCATCATATGCATCATTTTCATCTTCATCACCCTCATAGCAATGCTTATTCTTAAACTTTAAGCATTTTAAAGAAAAATAAGCATTACTCTTTAAACAATTTTAGACTTGTGATATTATTCTTATTACATGCTGTCTTTTGTTGATAAAATGCCTCCCACCATGATTCAAACTGCCATTAGAAAACTAGTTGCTGACAGTGTCACTACGGCCCTAAAAGCACAAGCTGCAACAATGGCAAATGCTAGTAATCCCAACAGGAACACCGGTCCAGACTGGAACCCTGATAAAAAACGAAACTAATAAAGAGTTCATCAGCTGTCAACCTTTCTACTTTAATTGTACGGAAGGAGCAGTTGGCCTTATCTGTTGGTTTGAACGAACCGAATCAGTATTCTCTCGTAGCAGATGTGCTGAAGAAAACAAAGTAACATTTGCTATTGGTACTCTGACTGACGATGCATTGTCCTGGTGGAATGCATATGCCCAGCCTATGGGAGTAAAGCAAGCAAATCGAATCACCTGGACTGAGTTAAAAAGGCTTCTGACAAACAAGTATTGTCCCTGGACTGAAATCAAAAAAATGGAAAAGAAATGAGACGAGAAAAGACTAGAAGATATCCTCGTAGTCAAAGAATTTTTAGATATTTTTCCTAAAGATCTACCTGGTCTTCCTCCCTTTCGCCAAGTAGAGTTCCAAATCGACTTAATCCCCGGAGCAAGCGCCTAGCAGCATCGAATACCTTATAGATTGTCTCCCTTTAGAAAGCAGAGTTAACTTACCAGTTCAAGAACTAGCAACAAGGATATATTCGACCAAGTACATCGCCTAGGGAGCTCCTGTCTTATTTTGGTTACAAGAACGACATATATTTATTTAGAGATAAGAGCATCGATAAACCGAGAGTTGAATAAACTTACCATAAAGAATCGTTACCCATTACCCAGGATCGATGACTTATTCGATCAACTTCAAGATTCAAGCGTTTACTCAAAAATCGACTTAAGATCAGGCGTAACATGCAAACTGAGAGTAAGAGACGCAGATATTCCTAAGACTGCTTTCAGAAACAAGATACTGACATATGAAATTTAGGGTCATGCATTTTGTGGTTTAACTAACGCACCTGCTGTGTTCATGGATCTCATGAACCGTGTGTGTAAACCATATTTGGATAAATTCGTAATAGTATTTATCGATGATATTCTTATCTACTCTCGTAACAAAGAAGAACAGCAAAAATCATCTGAGAATAATCTATAATTACTCTCAGAAAAGGAGAAATGTATGCCAAGTTCACTAAATGTGATTTCTGGATTACGTATCGTGCAATTTCTTAGACATCCTCATTGATAGGTCAAGACTCATGTTAGACCCTGGCCAAGAATTGAAGCAGTTAAGAACTGGACATCTCCCACTACACCCATAGTGAAGTGGCGTCAATTCTTAGGACACCGTCGTCTATTACCGAAGATTGATCGCAGGATTTTCAAAATTGCAAAGCTTTGACTAAATTAACCCGGAAAAATAAGAATTATATCTAGGGCGAAGAACAAGAATCGGCATTCCAACTCCTTAAACAAAAACTCTGTGAGGCACCAATCTTAGCATTACCAGAAGGAAACGATGACTTTGTCATTTATTGTGAGATGCATCTCTCAAGGTTAGATCTGTATTAATGCAAAGAGAAAAAGTCATTGCATATGGCAATCCTCGACAAACTCAACCTCATGAAGCTAAAGACTATACCACTTATGATCTAGAATTAGACATGGGAGTCTTTCTTGATTACTTCTTCATAGACTTTTAAATTTCCAATAAGTTCGTCAAGTGAAAGAGTTGTTAGATTCTTTGATTCTTCAATTGCCGTGACTTTTGCGCGCCATTTAGGATGCAATGCCCTAAGAAATTTCCTAACACAATTCTTGCTAGAAAAACCTTCATCAAGTGCTTTTAGACTAGTAATAATAGTGTTAAATTTAGCAAAAGCATTATCTATTGATTCCTCTTCCGGAATCATGAATTGTTCATATTGTTGAACAAGAAGATCTATTTTATTTGCTTTGACTTGATTATTACCTTGATGAGTGATTAACAAAGTATCCCAAATTTCCTTTGCGGTTTGACACATAAAAATTCTTTCATATTCTTTACGTGGTAAAGCATTATATATTACCATTTTGGCTTCATTATTTTTAGCAAGTTTCTTTTTAAGATCATCATTTTGTTTATGAAAAGATACAACTTCATCCTTTTTAGTTTCGGGATTAAATTGAATAGGAGGAAAATCACCATCGGTAATAACATGCCAAAGATCTAGATCTTTTGACTTCACATAAGTTTCGAATCTATTTTTCCAATAAATAAATCCATCACTTTCAAATAGTGGTGGTCTTTGCATAGATTGCCCTTCTAAATATTTTTCCGATTCCATAGATCGATTCAAGTTTTAAAATACAATTTATTTTAAAAATCTTGTTTGACGTGGCTCTTGATACCAATTGTGGAAAACTAGAAGGGGGGGTTGAATAGTTTACCGCTTTTTAATTTTATTTTATGTTTATGTTTGTTTATGAAAACTTAGATTCGACTTTTTGTGAATTCAATACTTGCACAATATGAACAATATAAATGAGTAAAAGTAAATAAAAGAATAAGAGAAAAGAGTTGGAAAGATCAAACCACAACGCAAGGATTTATAGTGGTTCGGTTACGAAGCTCCTCTTCGGCCTACTCCACTCCCCGAGCACCAAACTCGAGAGTTTTCTTCACTATGTCAACAAACTCCCTTATGGCGGAGAAAACCGTACACAACGTTGCTTATATCAATTTCCGACACTAAGCTAGATGTCGAGTTCTAATCTTAGCTAGAACCAATCTATCACAACACAACTTCACAACTTGTTCACGACTTCACAACTTCACGACTTCTTCACGACTTCACAACTTCTTCACAACTTCACAACGACTTCACAACTTTACAACTTCTCCACACTACTTATATCACAACTATCTATCACTACTAGGAAAGATCACCAAGACCTAACAATACTTACAACAATCTCCAAATCCTAACAACTACACAACTTTACAAGATATACAAATGATTTACAATTTATTATATGAATGCAACAAGATTGCTATGCACTTGGGGTGTAATACTTCAGCATTTGATGATGGAAGTATTCTTCTTTTGCAATTGAGGAGTTAAGCTTGGATCACTTGGAAACAAAGCTTTATGATTAAATGATCAAAGTATTTTAGTGAGATTGTGGGCTGTTTTAGAACAGAAATAATGAGTGCAAAAGGTGAGAAAAATGTTGGGAAATAGTCCAGTATTTATAGGACAAGAAAGAGGAGCGGGGTCTATAACAACCTGTATATTTATACAATTAAGTCTCTAGTCATCATCTGTTCATTTCCAAATTTATATCCAACATGATTTGCAACTCTCTTAAAATTCATAATCATTTCTTGACATCACTCCGGCATTCAGCTAAATCTCAGGACAAGATTTCTGTAAGGATGGGGGACTATAACAAACTGTAAATTTCACCAATATAAATATTCATTTATTAAGTTAGATGCAATGTACTATCTATCTATTATATATGAACCACCTTTTTCAGGGAAATTTTTCGCTTTATTACATTACTTGCATTACCAATAACTCAATATACAACATTTCTTGCATAACTAAAGTTAACGAGCTCACGCAACCTACCTATGACAATCCTATCTACATATATGTCAAGCAAAAAATATAACATGTCAAGTCAATATCTTAATATCATTTTTACAGAATACATTCATCATATAATGCACCATTTGCAACGCTATATCAAAACAGGCTTTAACGTTAAACGTATACCTCTAAACCCTAATTCTATGAAAAGTTAACATCAAAAGTGAATGTACAAGCTACTAAAACATATGTACAACTAATATAACATCTCATTTGAATATACTTTCCCTCCAAAATAAGGTACAAGTCCTTTAAATCTTAATGTACAAGTCATTAATGCACGATATCCAAAATAGCCATTTTAACTCCGTTTTTCCTAAGGAATCTTATAGAATCTATCAAGTACAAGTTTCAAGAAAGTCATATACTTAATTTACAATCCATATTCATTCTTATTTTGTGAAATTTCAAGAAATCCAAGTTAGAAACCCTAACCCGAGCTAAATAATAAACCGTGACCCGTTTCTTGGTTCTTATCCGTTTTTATCCTCAACCATTACTCAAATAAGTTGTAATAACATAAATTACAACATTACAAATCACATTCCATCATCATTTCACCATTTTTACAACAATGTACATGAACCGAATCAAAGAAACCTTAATTGAACCCTAATTTCAATTCGCGACCCGTTTACTCATTTCTACCCATTTTGAACTCGAACCCCTAATCAAATCTTGTTGTAAACTCTTAATATAAGCCTTATAATCCTTAATCTATCATCACTAATCAAATACACACAAAATTGAAGCTTAAAAACCCAATTCGTGCCCTATTGAACCCGCGACACCATTTCTTTCTTTTTGACCCATTTTAAAACTCAATTGTGCATCCAATCACCTCCATGATGCACCTCCTTCACCTAAAAGCAGCTTACAAGCATCTCCTTCTCATTTCTTGGCAAGAAATCAAGCCACATCCTTCCCTTTTGCACCACATCAGCCGTGACAACACCACCACCACACACCTAGCCTATTTAAATTTCTAGCTTTGAAAACTCATACATAGCCCCTCCAACTCACTCCCTAGCCTCTCCACATCACCCTTACCTGTCCTAAGATTAGGGACTAAGTTTCTTGGTCTCTAAGGGGTGTTCGCACCTATAAATAGGGTTCCATACCCTCATTTTAAATCACACCTCCACTTCTTATTCTATAACCATCAATGGCAGCAAATCTCTGATCAAGGAAGTCCCAAGAAGCCCCAAGAATAGAAATCAAGTGAAGTATTGAAGCCTTGAAGCCCCGAAGCACCATTTCTACGCGTACGAAGCAATTCGACCCATTTCGACCCATTCTTGATCTTCAAAGCTAAAACCCAGGTTCTATGATCTTTATACCTGCTCCTACACTCTTATAATGTTCATATGATCCTAAATATACTCTTGTTACAAGCTTTTAACCTAAAAATCATTCGTTCTTAAGTTTTGAACCAAAACGAACCCATGAAACCCTAATTTCGTGTTTTTCTTAAATCTATAAGTTAAAATGGTAAACTGAATTTATAAGCTATTCTAATAAGCTTAACTAATGATATTATGACCACTTTATCAAGTCTTGAAGGAATTTGAATTAAAAACCTACGCGTTTTCATTTTAAAACCCTAAAACGACCCGTTTTGATTTCTAGATTAACGAATCGTTATTTTAAACTTTCGTTATGTTAAATCTTCATATTTTAGCTTATATTAATAAGCTATAACCTGAAAATATCATTTAGAAACTTAAAATAAGCTTGCATGGCATTTTGGACTTGTTTTGGGAAAGTATTCCATGCAAGGGGTATATATCGTAACTTTCTGAAATTAATAACTAAAAGGGTTGAAAATGTCATTTTATTAAAGTTATAACTATAGGGGTCTATTATGTCACTTTTTGAAGTACACGGTTTAGTTTGTATATCTTTTAAACTAGAAGGACCAAACTCGTAAAAGTGAAAACTCCAAGGGTATATTTTGCCATTTTTCATTCTTGAAGGTCTAAAATGTAACATTTTGAAAAAGTGTAAAAATATGTTCAAAATCTTATAAGTCATAACTTTAATTAACGCTTGACGTGCTTATCATTTCCAATTATTGAATAAAATGCTTGAAACCGATTATGTTATAACTATTATATAATTCATCATCGATGTGCTTTTAAAATTCATGTCCTAAATCTATATCATATCAAAATACTAGGGAGCTTCATATTAAGGGGTTTCATCTTGGTATTACGTTCTGACTGAGTTGCTGGGTTTACGATTTAAAGTGCCCTAGCTCCTCAAACGTTTACTGAATGACCTCTGAATTATGATGGCCTGAACGGTGATACAATACTCCACAATAATTCAATCAAAGATGATATTCATTATGTAAAACATATTCAATCAAACTAAGACTTGACATATTACCCCAGGTTGCGTGTGACGAAGCCGTTACTTTCAATCCATATACCTTTGCTATCAACCAGATTTCCCTATATTGTTAAGGTGAAGTTCATAGGCTTGCTTTTACTTATTTACATGTTTTATAAACCCGCAAGGGGGATACATGCTTGTTACAAACTCTTTTATATACTTGTTTATTTTATAACAATGTGATTACTTTTCAAAAACTTAGTGTGTTCATAGCCTCACTTTTAAATCTTATTAATGTTTTCATAAACCCGTGAGGGGGATACATGCTATAAATTATGAATACAAGTGTTTTCTAAATTATATGATATCCTGATATACCATTACAACTAATATCTAAGTTACTTTATGCCAAAATTCCCTCATTATTATGGACCACGCAAATATTGTGGATAGATCTATCGGGATTGACGAATCCTGATTGTGTTAGCCAGATAGGTAACCAAACATACTATATTTGAATTTTATTGGTATATGACAATTACCTACACCGGGGGGTCATTATCTTATATATATATACACCAGTTAGTTTTTGTGCCATGAGCTTAGATACAATAATGAACACTATTAATACTATTTTCTATAATAATTGTGCTCGTATAATTATTACACTATGACTTGTATTCAAACTGTTTATCATAAACCTATGAATTTCACTCAACCTTTGTGTTGACTCTTTTTAGCATGTTTATCTCAGGTAACTAAAGTAATTTATGGTACAGAGTGGTATGGACCGAAGATGGCTAAACTGTTATCATTCAACTTTATGTTTTCCTGTAGATTTTGGGACCTCCTTTTGTAAAACTCTAATGAATAAATGAATGATAACTAAATTTTTCCAAAAACGTCTCTTTTGAGTCGTTTTCTATGATTATGATTGTTGTATCCATGAAGTAGTACCCAAATTAGCTTCCGCCGCTATATGTCAAAATGGGGGTGTTACAAAGTGTAACCAAAATTCGATACGTATGGTCACGTAACTTAATATGTGTGTTTAAAGTTTAGTGTGTGTTTGCTTGCCAAAACCTAATGTGTATAGTCACATTTAATTGTAGCATGATCATGTGACTATAGGCTTTACAATAGTCACCATATCATAAATGTGTATCTAAATTATGTTTATGGCCACATTATAAGGGTATTATATGTGACCAATACATTCAAAATATTCACATTGTGAAATATTCATGTGACTATTATTTATAGCAAAATGTGAACTCAGTTATCATTAACCTTGATATTAGTCACATTAAGTGTTTGTGTGACTAAATTCAAGATGTTATATATGGTCACATAAAGTATTTATTTAGGTGTCTAAATCATAGTCATATTTTGTCACACATTATTTAAGTGTAGTCACAATTCGATACATATGGTTACACATTTCTGATAACTTATGTAATTTTGAGGGGTTAGACATGTAATTTTGAGGGGTTAGATATGGGATTTTATAATTAAGGGGGCCGCCCATGTAATTAAGGGGGCCGCCCTTATTCAGACGCTCCCCATTTTGTCCTATTCATGGGTGTTTACTGGACCATTTCTAGCCGTTTTAGGCTTGAAAATTTGAATTTCAAAATGTTTATTTTAAATAAAACATTTCTTTTAAATGTAAAAATGTTTTGTGATGTTTATAAAAAGTTTACAACATTTTATAAAAATTTCCTTTGATCATAAAATGCATCAAGCATTTGTTTATTCATACCTTGAAGTGATGTAATTTTTAAATGAATATTTACTACTAATTAGTTGTTTATGTTTAGTTTTTCATTGAATGATTTTATATTTTGTGATTATCAAAATGTAAGGATGTGAAAAATAATATTAATGTTTTTAGGCATTATTTCTATCAACATTGTTCATATATTCTAATATGGTGGAACCAGTTGGGATTGTTTGGGTATAAAAAAGAGGTGTCACAATTGTATTTTTCAGCAAAATGCCTCAGACTATGCTAATATCCTAGACGGCTAGACACCTAATCGTAAGTTTTAAGGAGGTTTTATAACTATAAATTGACGACAGTGTAAACTGTAAACATTTGGAAAAAAACAGCAAATAAAGTCAGTTTCTGATAGCTCAATTATAGATCTTTGACATGTATGCCAAGTTTGTTAGATTATTAGTTTGAAAAAGTTAATAGCAGTGCTCATTTGACTTTAGTAAATTTGCAATCATTACAGATTTTTATTATTGATTCATAAGTATAAAAGGTGATGTAGTTTAAGACGTTGTATGTTGATAGCTCAATTGTAGATCTTTGACACGTATGCTAAAGTTTGTTAGATTATTGTTTGAAAAAGTTTGTAGCATTGCTCATTTGACTTTAACAAATTTCCAATTATTACAGATTTTTATTATTGAATCATATAAAAGGTGATGTAGTTTAAGACGTTGTATGTAGCAACTGCAATGACAAGTCAAGAACCCGCAGCGATGGAAGTTGCAGATTTCCTACGCATGAACACTGGCAATCCAGAATCCAGCTATGCCACTAACTCCTCTGTTCAAGTCTCTCTCACCTTTATTATATATTTTTTTAAACGTCAAACTCACATACACGTTGTCCATTAGTTGATGGGAGTTAAGAACATGGGAGCGATAATTTCTAAAGTAAATTTGTTTTATAAAAATAACAATGTGTTTGGAAGAAAACATAATAAAATTAGTTACAGATTGTATGATTCTGCTGCTACTTTTGCAAGATTAGCCACAGATTTCATGTTTTCATGGCTATTATTGGGCAACACTACCCTCAAGTTATGTGATTGCGTTATTGTTTTTGTTTATGTGACCTAAGATGCCTCTCTTACACTTTTTGTATTGATCCACCTCAGATACAGTTAGACCAAAGACATGTTGGTCACCTCAGTAACTGTTGTCCTTGTTTCAGGAAATTGCGATAAGAAAAACGGAGGCGGTACTAAAGGAAACGATCAAGAGCATAGCTAATCTTCATGGTTTCCCGCAGTGTTTCAATATTGCTGATTTAGGATGTTCTTCCGGACCAAACACACTGTTAGCAATTTCTAATATTATCCATGAAGTGCATGAGGTGTGTAAAGAAAAGAATTTGAAACCGCCACAGTTACAAGTATTCTTAAACGACCTTTTTGGAAATGACTTCAACTCTGTCTTCAAATCACTTCCAATGTTCTATGCTAATTATAACAAAGAGGAGGGAGAGAACAACATGTGTTTTGTTTCAGCTGTGCCTGGTTCTTTTCATGGGAGGCTCTTTCCAGACCACAGTATGCACTTTTTTCATTCCTCAACCAGCCTACACTGGCTTTTCAGGTTAGTGTATACAATTATCACACTACATTTATAAGTATTTCGTTTGGGAAAATAGATTTCAATTTACAATCAACCCTCAACCAATTTACGGAATAACAATCTTGGTTCAAAATTTTGGCCTTCCTGTGCCAGAGGTTGTGGGTTCAAGTCTTTCACAACTTGGGACGTGATGAGACATCAGGTTGTATCTAGTGTTTGAATAATTTGCCTCTCTAAAAGAAATCTATACTTCTTGTCTTAAAATCCATGAGATCCAGATCAAATAAATTTTCTTCCTTTAAAAAAGAATTAACTAAAAATTTTTTACTTTTAAGCAAAATATCAAGTTTGGATTAAGTATTTCCTATTGGTATATTACCAGGTACCAAAAGGCATCGAGAACAATAAGCTTAATATCTACATCTCGGAAACAAGCCCTCCAAATGTGTTTCAAAACTATAGGATGCAATTTCAAAAAGATTTTACAACATTTTTAGAATCACGCTCTATCGAAATAGTACACGGAGGTCGTATGGTTCTTACTTTTTTAGGCCGCGGTAATGTTGATCCATGTAGCGATGGAAGTGGCCGTGTCATGGAGCTACTAGGTAAATCACTTGTTGATGCGGTCAATGAGGTATACTGATCTTTCATTTGTTTCAAGAGATGCTAAGTTTATGATACGATTACTCATTTTATAACCTTATGTAGGGGTTTGTTCTAGAATCAGATCTTAACTCATTTAATATGCCGGTTTATCGTGCCTACAAGGATGAAATTAGCGAAACTATTCACAATCAAGGATCATTTTCTCTTGACATGTTGGAAACATTTGAAATCAACTTGGATCCATATGACACTAATTATGAAAATGTGAAAGCTTCTGGTGAGCCAAACCATGGAGAAGGGGCTGCAAGAACGCTACGAGCTGTGGTAGAACCAATGTTCTACCTCATCTTGTATTGGGGTGTTGGGGGACGGGAGGGACATTAGATTTTGGGTAGATAGGTGGGTCGATAATCTGAGACTTTGTGATAGTTTTCCTAGGTTATACCATCTAGATAGGAGAAAAGAAGGGTTGGTGTGGGATAAAGGGGTGTGCAATTGTGTGTCAGAGGCTTGTATCTTCCTTTGCGTCACTTGTTTTAAGGCTTGCTATGTTTCTGTTTACCACATGGTTGTTTCTTCATTTATTTGGTGGGTTAAGTGTTGTAATGTCCCTTTGTTGTGTCAGTTGGTATGTAATTTGGTCCCAATGTGTGGTCCTGTTACATACCGGATGTTTGGATCCTAGTTTTTGTTTTCCTTTGTTTTGGTTCAGCTTTTCACACCGTATGTGGTGTTTTGTTTTTGGGTCCTTCTCTTTTCAATGGTCTTGTTGAGGAGGTTGGATGCCATTTTCTGTTTTGTTGTTTTTGGTTTTTTTTAATTGCCTTTCCAAAAAAATCTCATTATTTAAGTATTTTGGTTTACATTTAACTATACTTTGGTTCATGTTTTCAAAATGAATTAGAAAAATCTCACCTACTCGTTTGACTATAACGAGTGTTTCCAACAATAAAATGGACAACTTCTTCATTTTCTCCTCCATTTGGACTAAACAACACAAATTGGTCCCTTATTAGTGACAGATGAAGCTTATCATTTGGACTTTCGGAATACTATTTTTTTTAATTCAAGTGATACAATAATAAATACGCGCAACAATAACTCGTTATCCTATAAACATGGTCAAAACTAATGGGAACATTGGGGTGTTCCATCTTGTGTTCCATATTATTGCATTTTCAAGTTATTATTAGTAGCATCAAGTAAATTAGTACTGATATCATATCTACCTAAACGTTGCATAATTAATTTATAAATTAGTATATTGATTAAAGATGCGTTGATATATTTTTTGCCGGTTAAAAATAGTCCATTAGCAATGCGTTCTTGAGTCATAGATCAAAATAAAAGAAAGTAAGAAGGAGAAAAGGAAAGTAAACTAAAAAAAGAATAAAAAAGTAAAAAAAAGAGTATCTATGTTCTTAACTTCTATAGTAACTTGTAAAGAAAGAAACATTTAGGCTGCGTTTAGTTAGGGGAAAACACTCTTATTTTCCACAAAATGTTTTGTGGAAAACAAGGAAAACAGATATCGCGTTCAATTCATCGTTTTCCAACAAATTCTCTACAAAACACAAAATCCTTATTTTCTCCTTTTATACACAAAACTAGAAAACAAATTTATTTTGTTTTCCCCGTTTTCTTTTTATGACACACGGATCTATTTTCCCCTTTATTTCCTTCGTTTTTATAAGTTTTTGATGTTTGTGTACGCTTGCAGACTTTTTTTACGTTTTCGTCCATTTTTTACGTTTCTGACAATTTTTTATTGTTTTCGCCCGTATTTTTACGTTTTCATCTGTTTTTTTACGTTTTCGCCCGTATTTTTACGTTTTCGCCCGTATTTTTACGTTTTCGTCTGTTTTTTTATGTTTTTGACGTTTTCGTACGTTTCCGTACGTTTTTACGTTTTCGTACGTTTTTACGTTTTCGTCCGTTTTTTACGATTTCGACAGTTTTTTTACGTTTTGGTCCGGTTTTTACGATTCAGACAGTTTTTTTCCGTTTTCGCCCATTTTTTTACGTTTTCGCTCGTTTTTTTACGTTTCCGTCCATTTTTACGATTTCGACAGTTTTTTTTACGTTTTCGCCCGTCTTTTTACGTTTTCGTCTGTTTTTACGTTTTCATCTGTTTTTTTACGTTTTCGTCTGTTTTTTACGATTTCTACAGTTTTTTTACGTTTTTGCCATTTTTTTACGTTTTCGTCTGTTTTTTTACGTTTGCATCCGTTTTTTTACGTTGTCGTACGTTGTTTTACGTTTTCGTCTGTTTTTTACGAGTTCGACATTTTTTGTACGTTTTCGTTCATTTTTTACATTTTGATCCGTTTTTTTACGATTTCGACAGTTTTTTTACGTTTTCGCCCCTTTTTTTACTTTTTCGCTCGTTTTTTACGATTTTGTCCGTTTTTTTTACGTTTCGCCCATTTTTTACGTTTTCGTCTTCTTTTTACGTTTTCGTACATTTTTTACGTTTTCATCTGTTTTTTACGATTTCGACAGTTTTTTTTACGTTTTCGCCCTTTTTAAAAGTTTTCGTCTGTTTTTTTACGTTTTCATCCGTTTTTTTACGTTTTCGTACGTTGTTTACATTTTTGTCCGTTTTTTACGATTTCGTCAGTTTTTTTAAGTTTTCGTCCTTTTTTTACGATTTCTTCCTTTTTGTACGTTTTCGTCCGTTTTTTACGTTTTCGTCCGTTTTTTTTACGTTTCGTCCGTTTTTTACGTTTTCG